>JAWNON010000056.1:2012500-2217500 GCA_035045945.1 Drosophila anceps
CTTGTGCTGCTAATTGTAGTTGAATAAGTTTTACTACTATATTTAAAATGTACTACGGAAGTGGTTGAACTAAGAAGTCTATGAATATACTTCGATACTAATATCTATACTAAATATGTATGTAAATGAGGTTAATGTCATTGACCTAAATATACATACATACATATTTACGAAAGAGTATTAATTTAGAACAAAGGGTGAATATAAGACTGAGAAGAAACAAATTATTAATAATTATTAAAGTTTGCGGTGCAAATAGAATTCAATCAAGTTTTTATTAGCTTAAGGTTTTTGTTTTTAATATAATTTAAGATTTGTATAATTACAAAATTAGAACTTGTGCAAAGAGAACTTAAAACGACATTTAATCTAAAGAGCCAAAAAAGATTTTTTTTTAATTTCTTTTGTCTGAAATTTCGCGCGCGCAAAATAATTGCGGGAGGGAGAGCGCGAGAGAGAGCGAATGATGTAGCATAATTTGAGAGCCTGTTTGTATGGAAAGGTGGGGACGGGCTCAATGAAACAGGTTTTCAATGCGGCGCGCATCATTTGAGGATATGGTGAAATTGCTTAAATGGAACCTACGAATTAACTTAGGCAATAACCCAATAATTTAACAATATTCTACTAAAAAAAAATTATTAAGAACATATTATAAATATTTAGAGTATTTCCATATTCAATATCTGCGCAAAGTACTTTAGCAAAGCTTCTACTACCTTTTTTGTAACATTCTACCACTATTTTTGTTCACAGTTGTACAACTCAGCAGCGGCAGCAGCAGCAGCATTGTCTACTACGTTTTTTGGCGCGTAAATTTGGCTTTTGCGCTCTCACTGGCTGGCTGAGCTATACCCTGTACATGCACACATACAGAAGGGTATGCGCATTACTGAATTGTTTTTATTTGTATGTTCAGCTATACGCAACTTGGAAAAACACGAAGTTATTTAGTAGTATTTAATACAATTCCACATTTTCTACTTAAAATGTTTTTATAGGATATGTGTGAGTCGCGTCATATCGACCTGATTTATTTCTTAGAGCATAGCCCATACTCTCGCTCTTTTCCTTTTCTTTTGCTCCACAACAAGAACAAGAACAACAGCAGCAACAGAAACAGCAACAGCAACAGCAACGCAAACGCAATCCGACTTTTTGTTTTGCTTCTACGTTCGCTACTCTGCCGAAGCGCTGTTTGTTGTTGCTGAGTTACCTGCTCAACAAGATCTTTGTGCTGCCTCGCATAGGCACTCTCTCACGCACACAAGCTTAAGCTCACACACGCATGCACATACACATGCGAGCACGCTCAAGCAGACACCGACAGGCCAGGCCGCCTACTCGCTCGCTCACTCGCTCTTTTATTTTGCTTTATTTTTTACTTCGCTCTTTGCATTGTGTGAGCTGACGCTGGCGTTGGCGTTGCCGTCGACGCTGGATGGCCCGCTGTGTCCCCCCACAGCCACAACTACTGCTCACTACTACCTGCAGCAGCAGCGTCAGCGACAGCGACAGCGACAGCGACAGCTTCATGCATGTGCATAAGCCTACGCTGCTGGCCGACTGCACTCTTGAAGTGTGTGATGGCGACAGCGACAGCGTCGGCGACTGCGACAGCGACTGCGACTGCGGCTGCTCTCGCTCTCCCTCTCTTAATTTGAGTTGTTTTTTAAACGCGCGTATCTTGCAGATATGCTCGCCTCACATTGCGCCGCACAGCGCAGTCAGTTTAGTTCAGTTCAGTTCAGTTCAGCCGCGAAGCGAAGTTAGACGTGTTTCCTCCTCAGCCCAGGCCAAGTGGAAATCAAGTCGCTGTTTGAGTTAACGACACGTTTTAAGTGCTTCGTGTGTTCCTTCCACACGTTTTGAATTGTTTGTGTTTTTAAATAAGTTGCGCGAGCTTTATGAAAAATGCAAAAAAAATCGATAACAAAAATTGAAATAAACTAAAAAAAATCTAAATAAAAATAAAAAACTGCTAATACGAACAGTGTAAAAAGAGAAAGATCATACAATACGAATGAATAGAAAAACAACAATAACAACAACAACAACAACAACAAACAACAAAAACAAATACTTTGAGTGCTTTTGTGCTGCAAAACATTTATCGAGTTTGATAACTAATAAAAGAAAATGCTGCAATTTTTGATGTTCAAAATATTGCACAAGAAATACAAAATTAATTGAGTGCACAGCAAGAGAAGAGGGAGAGAGAGAAAGAGTGTGTGAGAGAGAGAGAGAGAGAGAGACAGCAGAGCAGGACAAACGAAAGTGCCAAAAAAAAAAACGAAGTACTGCACAACAAAACGAATCTAACCAAAAAAAACAACAAAAAATAAAACATTCACAAATATCCATACACACACACACACACACCCACACCCACACACACACACACACACATAGTCAGCATGGCTGTGCCCTTTCATCTGCCGGTGGAGGAGAGAGATGACATTGCCTCGAGCTCATCGGGCAACTCGAACTCGTCGGGCGCATCGACATCGTCGGGCGGCTCGTCGTCGTCGGGCGCCTCAGATGGCGCCAGCAGCATCGCCTCCCAATCCCCCAACACAACCAGCTCGGCCACGCAGACGCCGATGCAATCGCCGCTGCCCACGGACCAAGTGCTAATCGCCCTCTGCGAATGGTATCAACAGCATCAGCGACACTACATCAACAGTGCCAATGCCACGGGTAAGTCTAATAAGCCAAGTTTATAGAAGGGAGTGAGGGTATACTGGTAGCAGAGCCCACTTCTAGTTCTAAATGGGTCAGTTTTTGTCTTTCTCCACTTCTTTCTAATTGTGTAAGTTTCAAGGCTGTCGCCTCATTGTCTAACTGAATTTTTGTTTGGCGCCTATTTTTGGGGATGCGGCTGGTCAGCTGCAGCGCCACAAATAGGTGGAGCAAGCTGAAAATAGGCTGGAAAACTGAATGAATTGTGAATGATGGGAGGCAAAAATATATTTTAATTTATTAAATATGATTTTGTTCTATAGAGAATCTAATCTTTATACACATAATATATTCAATACATATTTATATATTATAGTAATATGATCTTTATATGTATTATAATATGTAAAATATATATTTTTATCTCTATATATATTGTAATTTATTGAATATATAGTTTTTCCTTATTGAATTTAGTCTAATGTGAAAAGATGAAGAAGTTTCCTGGAAGTTAAGTGTAGAAAATGTAGCAAATGATATGGAGACTCAGGGAAAAATATATTTGAGAAAAGAAAATATTATAAAAAAGAAAAGACGAAAGAAAAGAAAGTAAGAAATTTTTGGGAATATTTATTTATCTAAATATGTTCTTCAAATATTATTTTTATAAAATTTATTTATATTTCTGTAGAAGGAAATATTTTAAGAACATATTTATTTATATATAAAAAAAAGAAATATTTCTTTATATTTCTTTATATAGGGAAATTAATATTTTTATGCATTTCATATATATTATATTTCATATATATGATAATCAAGGTATATATTCTATATCTTTACTGAATTTCCTACTTAAAATATAAAAGTCATAGACCTATACACAAAAACTTCTGAAGCAACTTTACTGACAGATTGAAAATGCATAAGTTGTTGACATTTTTCAATATTTAGATACAAATATCTAAAGTTTTTTATGGTAAAGATGGAATTTGGCTTAGAGCACAATTAGTATACCATATTTGTATATGTTTCGAAATTCTTTATAAACTTGATAAATATTTAAAAAAAAATGTTCTTTCTTTAAAAATATATTTGGAATATTTATTTAGATAAATATTCTAGAATTTATTTTTTTAAGAAAAAATCATTTATTTCTATTAATATTTATCAAATTTATAAGAAGAAGCTCCAAACATATACATATATAGTATATTTAGAAAAGGAACCTTTTGGGAAAGTTTTATATTTTTTCAAGTAAAAACAATGTTTTAAAAAAATCATTTGTTTTAAATAAATTTTTCTATATATTAAATAATTTCTAATTTATTATATTATTATATATATCATTATTTTTTCTTAAAAAAAAAAGAGTTATGCAAATAACTTTTAAATTGATTTAAAATTCAAGAGAAAACTTTAAATTTCCTTAAAAACATTTTGTTCTTTAAGATTTCTTAATCATTTCAAACAACAGAAACTTCTTTATCAAAGACAAATTCATATATGACTCTATATGATCTAATACTCTCTCTCTCTCTCTCTCCCTCTTTCCCTCTCTCTCTCTCTCTATATATATATATAGTCACATGATTCAATTGTAAATTATGGTCAGCGCTAGGCGCTGTTTAATGGCACGCCTCTGATTAGGCCCGCGCTGTGCTGCGATAAGTCAATTCAATTGCCAATTTAACGAAATGTAAGCCACAAATTTTGTCTGCTTCATGCTGTGTTTTAACGGCTACCAAGCAGCAGCCAAGAAGGTGGGCGTGTGCTGCCGCTGCGGCTGCTGCTGCACGTTTAATTGGCACGCGCCAAAAAAGCATTGCAAAAAAATATCGAAATAGAACTGCACTCGATTGCAGTCGAATGTCTTATTCGAATTGTGTATCTGTGAGATACGTATCTCTTGTGTGCACGTTTCTTGGTAAAAAAAAAATATATTATTAAACGCCATTTGACCTTAGGCTAAGTTGGGGCGGGGGCGGTGGCGGTTGCGGCAGGCGTTTTCGGCTGTTTCGGCTGTTTCGGCTGTTTACAAAGCATTCGAGACCTAACGGTTGTTCGCTTAGCCTTTAACTGCGGTCAAAGCTTACTGTGCGCTGTCTCGCTCGCACTCGCGCTCTCTCTCGCTCTGTCGCTGCCATTGCATAATATGAAGCCCCAGCCCCTTGTCGTCGGCTGTCAGCTGCGGTTAGCTGGACATTGGACTCTTTTTTTTGGCATTGTATTTTGTTTTTTTTTTTTTTTTTTGTTTTCTTTCGATATTTTTTGCAACTGTCAGCAGCGTCAGCTGTGTGACGTGTACGTTCTCCTGATTATTATTTATGTTTGGCTAAAACAGTTCAAGCATGAATCATATGTGTGTATATATATACATGCATACATATAGATATTTAGTTTAGTAGCTGCAATTTGGATGTTGTTTTTAGTGTAGCAATCTTGTTGGCCTGTCCAAAACGCGTTGGCAGTTGCCGCTCGCTTGGCTAATTGCCTCAGCAGGCGGCCCGCCTGCCACTCTGTCTCTCTCTCTCTCTCTGTATGTGTTGCAATCTGCTTGCGTTATGATTGCAATGGCAATTCTTAATCTCTTAAGCTGTGCTTAAATCGCATTTCATACTTAGCCAAAGCTCGAGTCTGGCCCCCAGTTAGCAGCTCGAGTGCTTAATTTATCTAATAGTAACACATTTGAACTAGCGCAGCAGCTACTCGACTGGCGGCTAACCCTATAGATATGGATGGCAAACCCTCTACGTTTTTTTTTTTTTTGTTCTGCTGCAGCATCTTCAACGTGGCAACAGCCACAGAGTTGGAGCTGGAGCTGGAGCAGCGCTTAGTCATCAACGCCAACTACCAACCCCAAAGCCTACAAAATATATACATGACTTACACACACATATATATATATATATACATGTGTATGTGTATAGATGACGCAGCCTCCTCTCCACACACCCCCGCGCTCTTGGCTTGGCGCCTTTTGTGCTGCGGGCGGCTGTGCGCCTAAGTTGCTTAAGCGGCCCCAAAAACCAGAAAAAAATCAGAAAACAGAAAACCCACCCCTAAAACGTCAGCGCAGAGCCTAACAAAAGGTGCAATGACAGTGCGGTGCCCCAACCCCAACCCCAAACCCCAAACCCCAGCTCAGCTAAGCCCAACGACAATCAGGCTAAAAGCGACGCCGTTTTGGCTGCTCTCTTTTGGCCTGGCCATTCGCATCATTCGGCTGTTGCCAACAGCTGTTGCTGCTAGGCGTTGTTTCGCTGCCGCCGTCGACGTTGGCTGCGCTGTCGCTGTCGCTCTTGACATTTTCGACCATTTTGTTTTGCTCAGCAACTTCGCTGGCGGAAGTCATGGGCCAAAAGAAAACAAAAAAGAAAAAAACAAATGGCGGCAAACATGGCGACCTTTTGACGTTGGCGTTTTCCTGTTCCTGCTGTGCTGTTGCTGACCTGGCAACAGCTGACTGGATTGTGCGCACAGCCAGAGACAGAGAGAGAGAGAGAGAATGTGGGAGAGTGGGAGTGGAAGTGGGAGTGAGCTGGCAAATAGCTGAAAGAGAGTGAAGCTGCTTATTATCTCATTGCCAGGACTTGGCTCACTCATTTTGTACAGCCTACACAGCGACTTGTTAACTTCAGCAGCAGCAGCAGCAGCAGCTAGCAGCAGCAGCAGTGGCAGCAGCAGCAGTGGCAGCAGCAGCAGCAGTGGCAGTGGCAACAGCAGCGGCAGCATCTGCATTTACATTTGCTTTTTCCACTTTGCGGCTGCACAAATGCAAATTTACTTGGCTCTGTTGCCAGGCCGATGGCATGCTATACACACATATATAAATCTCTCTCTCTCTCTCTCTTTCTCTTTCTCTCTGTGTTTTAGCCTTGCTTTTGTGCATTGTTTGCTTGACTGTTTTGCTGTTGCTGTTGCTGTTGTTGTTGTTCGTGATTTTGTTTTACATTGACCGTGAATTTATTTGCCGCTGTTTTATGCAAATCTCAAATGTTGCCACTCGTCGCTGCTGCAGTTGCTTTCATTAATTGCTTCATTCAATTTGTGGATTGCAACGGATGCTGCCTGCGGTGCCAGCAGCAGCAGCAGCCGCCGCCGCCCCAACTGTGTTGCCTCATAAACATTTTGATGGCCAAAAAAAAAAACAGCAAAAATCGATCAATGCAGCTGCCTGACATAAGCGAAATATTGTTTATGCCTGAGTTTTATGCTGCTTGACTTGGGGCACAGCTGTGTGGCACATGCCACGCACTTGCGCAGCAGCCATAAGTCTTGACTTGTCTCAGAAGCTGTTTGTTCTTGTCCATGTAGCTCACAGGGTATTCGCTAGTCGATTTAGTGTTGCTTATGATTTGCCCAACTATGTATGCTTCAGGCAGCTTTTGTTTTTTTTATTATTCACACCCATTCAGCGCAATGAACTTTTCACATTTCAAGTTTAAATGCCCGCCAGGCACTTTGCTTAATAAGTAAAGCGAACGCTGGAAATTGAGTATAGAGCCCGAGTTAGAGAAGAGATAGGTGCATAAACTTGACACTAGAAATGAGGCAGCTAGATAGAGAGTTAAGTAGTAAGTTGCAGGTAGCCAAGTGGGCTGGGCTGGGGCTGGGCTGGGCTGTGCGCTGTCTGGTTTGGCTTTTGATTAAGTCTCACACGTCTGAGGCCGTGCTAAATTGTTTGCACTGAACTGAACAGTGGCTCGACTCTATATGCATATATAGATGTGTGTCTGTGAATGTGGCGCTGAAGAAACGTGCTCAAGTTTTTGTTATGAAATTGAGCCTAGACAGCGAGGCGCTGAAGCGCTGAAGCGCTTGAGCGTCAGACAAAAGAAATGCGCCTGGGATGATGCGCTCAAGGCAAAGTGAAAAAGGATATGCATCAAAAGGAAGAAAACTAAGAACAGGATATGCCAACAGACGACTACAGCTACTTGTTATAATTGGCAACACAGTTGATGGAGGGGCGGACGGGCGGTCGGGCGGTCAGGGCGGACTCAACTTTAACTCAACTCCCATTGGAGCGTTTTGATTTTGCACAGCTTAAGCTGTTATCAAACCGATTTTAATCGCAGCTATTTATAGTGATTTGCTGCGACTAACTACATTATTTATATACTATATTTACATGCTCATTAATAAAAATATTGTTGGAGCATTTAGCAGCTGAAGGGGGGGCGCTGCTGCTGCTGCCGTTGCCGCTGCAGCTATCAGCTGCAATTAACAACGCAAATAAAATAAAAAAAAAAACACAATAAATGAATTTTTACAGCAAAAACACTGAGCAGCATTCGATCAGATGAAACGCAATTAAAATAATTAAAAAAATGAAAAAAGTATAAAAAAAAAACTGTAGCCGCAAAACGGCAAAATGCACGTTTTATGTGCCACCAGCAGCAGTAGCAGCAGCAGCAGCAATAATAATAAAAAAATATTAATAAATGAAACGAAATTGCAAATGAAGAGCAACAACAACAGCAGCAACAAGCAGCAGCAGCAGACACGCTGTCTTCGCTGCGTCATCCGCTTGCGGCTGCGTCTGCCTGTCCACTCAACGCTGGCGTGTTCAGGGGTTGCCCCTGCCCACACACCCAACCCCAACCCCTACATCAGCCCCAGCCCCCATCCACCGCCTGCCTACTTGGGTTTCATGTGCGCCGTTAATTGTTGTTAGCATTTTGTTTGCACATTTACTAATCGCATTTGATTGTTTATTGAAGAAGTCGATAGCTGGGCCAACAACTACTACAGCAACAGCAACAGCAACAGCAACAGCAACAGCACCAGCAACAACTACTCGTGCCCCGTGACTCTCTCACTTTACGTATGTATAAACAATCTAGCGGGCTACAATGAATCAGCGAACAGCAGCGATTGATATGCGTTCAGTTTAACAGACTTTGGGGCTCTACTTAGGAGGCGCAATGCAAATGATTTATATGAACTATAATTGCATTTATAATACAATTGTAGTTCACAAAGAAATAGTTTAATAGCTGAAAACATATTTTATTCGAGCAGAGCTACTCAGCTACCTTAGCATTTTATAAAATACTTTAGAGTCTTGGTTTATTTTTAAATTTAGTTTTTATTTTTGATTTTTTCACCAAGCGTTTTTTAAGCTTCGCTCAGCAGTGTTCGATGCATTTGCAAAATTTATTTGTTGTGCGAAAAAAGAAAACATAAAAAGAGGAGCAACAAACACATGCTCAATATATTTTATATCGCTTCGTTTGAGCTGCTTTGGCCTGGGGCATGCGACTTCTACTTGCTGCGCCAACTGGTCTAAGCTTTTGGCCAAATAACTATGCAAAGACGTTTGCCAGCAGTTTTCTGCGTCAGCTTTTTAGTGAGAGTGTGTGTGCGTGTGTGTCTGCATGTGTGTGTGTGTCTGCGTGTGTGTGTGTGTTATCGTCTTTGGCTTTGGCTTTGGCAGTATTTTATGGCCCTTTAAGCTGTGTCGTCGCATGGCTCGAGAAATTGAAAAATTGCATTTGTCTGTCGTTTATAAAATATTGAGCATGCAGTTTGCCGCTGCAGGCAAACCGAGGCGCTTTGGCTTGTGCTTTTTACAGCTATACCCTGGGTAAATGGATGAGCTGTGAGGTGTGTGAGACTTGTAGAGGCAGTTATTGTATATGAATCTATATGCTGAAAGTAAAAGAGTTCAACTAAAGGGTATAAAGCGAGTAGCATAGTATTTGCTTATGAGTAACTACAGGGTATACACAATTCTCTATTTATATATTCGCTATATTTTCATGAGTATAAACAGGGTATACACTCTATATATGTCAGCTTATCGATAGTATGAGCATGCATTAGTAATTACAGGGTATACAAAACTTCTGCAAACAGCTCAGCCAACTGATGATGATAAGAGGCAACTGGTATGCTTTTACAGGGTATATATCTACCGCTCAAACAATCAATAGGCCCATGCATTAGCTAATGGAGCCAACTAGACATATGTCTATAGCTATTTACAGGGTATATCGCCAACTATATACCACTTACACCTACACTGCTTTGTCTCGTTGCCGTGATAAGCGTTTGAGCCATTTACAGCTATTTGTCTGATATGTTAGGCGATTTCCATTTCCATGCAAGACGAAGCAAACGCGTGTTTCGTAGCATTTCATGGAATTCGATTTCAATTTTCACTTCTGGTTGTCCTTCGGCAAAGCGAAAGCACATCAACAGCCTCATTCCAATGGGAAAACAAAGGGCATTCCATAGGCAAAAAAAAACAGAAACTTATTGCATAAATGCAGCTCTTAATGCAGCAATTAAGTCAAAGCTAAGCAATAAATGATAATTGCTAGCGTGCAACGTGATCCACAAAAAAGTGAGTTCGATTCGATGCCAGTTGACTTGCCTCATGGGGCACGCGTCTCGCGGCACGCACAGCCAACTGCGTCTTTAACCTTGCGAAAACAAATCGCAAGCTGAAAAAATAGTTTATTTATTTTTTTTTTATCAACAATTTTGTATGCTTTTGCTTTTTTTTTGTTGTTGTGTGGCTATTCACACGCTTGGTCAGCTGCGCTTGAAGTCGAGCTGAGTGGCAAACAAAAAGATGCCTCATCAGCCTCATTAGATACACGATTCGTCTATATATGCACATGTGTAGCTGTAACTGACCTCGTCACTGAGCGTTCTTAATTCATTAGATATATAATTATGAAGCTCCATTAGGTGTTAGATAGACTTGATGAAAATGAAACAAAACAAAAAGTTTAGATTTTTAGCAGCTTTTGATTAAGATTTTAAAACAAAGGCAAATCTTATAGAAGATCTTAACAGCTGTGTATTATCGATATCTTGAACAGCTGCTGAGCTATAATTATTGGAAATCGTATCACTCTTGTTTGGTCAACTAGGCTCTATGTGCCGCACTACTATTTTCATGAACACAACTTTCGATGATTTCCCAATTTTAGATCGAGCACTTTCAATTGCATTTCATCATATGACTCAATATACGATATATCTGCTGGCTGTCTGATTTAACTTGTTTTTACCTTCTAATCGTACAATAACAAAATCTTTGCCCAGAACTTTCTCCTTTTGCGCTGAGTCAGACTTGCGCTTTCATTTCGAAAATCCTTCGAGTGATTTCCGCATTTTCAGCAGCTGCCAAATTTGTACAAAATTCTCTTGACAACACATAACGGTAAAGCACATTACACAAATGGCTAATTAAAGCTAGCAAAATTGGTAATTAACAATTGGATAAGGCAATATGGCAATCGATCGACCGATCGACCGATCGATCGAGCGCGCGACACCTGCTGCTTTGGCATTCCACTTTGTGTTGTTCCCGTTTGAACCGTATATGATATATGTGTGTGTATGTTTTTTTTTTTATTACCAAAATAGTCTTAGAATCTTGTTGACAACTTGGCTAATAAGTTTGTTGACTGCGATTTCTCTTTGGAGTTCACTTCCTGATGTCAATTAGTCATTTGTGTGCGGCAGACGAATTTGGGTTTTGCCAATACAAATTGTACCGTTAACATTTTGGCCCTGAATCAGCCGCTTCAGTTGGCAGCCTCGGCTAATTAAAGCGAACAGCCAGACGAACAGACGGACGGACGGATGCACAGACGCAACTTGTTTTGTAGATTGTCGCCTCGTGACAGCCAGCACATCGCCTTAAAAGAACGAACTACAAGTTCACTCCATATATTCGGATATATGTACAAATGTGTGTGTTTGTGTGTGTGTGTGTGTAGGTGTCAGGTGTGTGACACAACAATATGTGAGCTAAAGCAGCATCACATTTTGTAGTGTCAAAAATTTGTGAAATTTTATGAGAATTTTTTGGTTTTTTTTTTTTTTTTGGTTGGCTTGAAAGGCAGTTGGAAGTCTGCTCTTTCGTCAGGGCCTTTGTGCTGTCAGTTGAGAGTTGCTGTTGCTGTGTTGCCGTCTGCTCATCAATAAACGTCAGCAAAGTTTGGTTATCTTAAATGAAATTTTAAATAATTTCTGCACTTAAATAAACTTGAGTAAGCCATAAAGACAGAGCAACTGCAGCTCCATTTGATATGTTAACTAGCTTTTGGCTTATAGAACAGCCATGCATTAAGCGGCAATATCAGCTATTGGCGATCAGCAAGATCTGGGCTTTCAGGCCCAGTGACCAACTTGGCTTGTTGGCGTGCAGCCGCTGCCACCGCAACGCCCGCAACAGTCATGGAAACTTGTTTCAATTTCGATTTCTGCGCTGCGACGCAGTTGTTGCCTGATATTCATTTAGTTGTTAATGTTGTTGTTGTTGTTGTTGTTGTTGCTGCTGCTGTTGTTGTAGTTATTTTTTGCAAACACTTCAAGGCCATCATGAGCAGCATATGCTGCTGGCTGCAGCGGTCTCGACTCTGACGTTCTGACGTACGGTCTCGACTCGGTGGGGCCTGACATGTAATCAACTGCAAAGCAAAAAAAAAAACTGCAGAACGAGCCATAGAGTAAAGCCTCAGATGTGTCTAGTCGCAGTTTGAATACGCTGTATAGCAAATGTTATGGGTGAAGTATGAAATATAGAAGCTATACCTTAACTTATAGATTCTACAGTCTTTACTTGACTGCAAAAGTCTAGAGACTCTGTGTCTGTTAGGGCATATAAAATGCCAAACGTTTTGTTCTTTTGTGGCAAGCAAAGCGTAACACGCACACACACACACACACACATACACACACATACACATAGCGCACACAGAGAGTATATGCCGAACACATTTTTCACGTTTTTCCGCTCGGATTTTTCCTCAAGCTGCGCGTAAATTATTCTTAAGCTTTGCCAAACGTTCTGCTCAGCTTAACTTCTGCCATTGTTGTCGTTCCTCTGATTGATGTTTGTCAGCTGGTGCAACCTTAACAATTGTTGCAGCATTGCAAAATGAAAAATTAAAGTAAATTACACACATAATTATCTCTGTTGCTGTTGCTGTTGCTGTTGTTGTTTTTACTGAGGCGACAAATGCGAGCCGCCGCAATAATCGCAATTCAATTAAACATTTGCCATAAAAATAGTTTGTCTAAACAAATGCAGAAAAATTGCTAACAACAATCGGTCACGTTTCGTCACCAACAACAATGACTACTCAAACTGCCAACAGCCAACTGCAGCAGCAGTGCCCGCATCGAGATGCGATCATAAAAAAAAAATTGTAAAGGTGCCATAAAAACGTCCTAAAACGCAAACCTCTGTTAGAGCTGACACTAAAGAAAAATATAATGAAATTCGTTTAGAGAACCACAGAAAGTGCAGTCGAGTCGTGATCATTAAACCCAGTGTTAGCTTTTTGAATCTTAAATAGAATATTTCCATAGAAGTTGCTTATTACAGAGCCATAAAATACTATCGATAATAGCATAATCGTATTAATTTTTACTATCGTAAATATTATTATTTAGCATACGATTAACTGAAAACATTTGTGATGCTAGTTTAGTTTTATGTGCCAATATAACGTTTCGATAACTATCGATAGTTCTTGCAAAAGAGCTTTATCTATAGAAACATCTTAAAATAGTTAATTTAATAGATGTTTATCATTAGTTATTTAACAAAACATAAATTCTTATGAGTAGTTTTCTTGTGGTAATCGCATAGTCGCAATTTGTTAACTAATATCGATAACTGTTGATCGAAGTGATATATTTTTTGTGTAGAAATATACGTTTATTAGTTTTCAGCGTATTTTTAGCATATTTGACTGCCTATTTATTGGCTTACAGCTTATATTCATCGATTAATTCTATCAATGACATTAAATTATCGATTATATATAAGTAGAGTCAATTATCTTGAATATATTAATATAAAAAATGAAAAACATTTGATTTTAATATTTTATATTAAATCTTGTTAATATCTATCGATACTATTTATCGATAACAATAACACATGCATTATAGATTCTAAGTGAGTTGAGTAAATACCGAAAATGACTTTAATAGGTTTGTAAGACATTGTATGTGCACTCAACGTTATCGATAATTGTCGATAGTTGTCTATCGAACTAGTTTTTCTTAACACATACGCAATTATATATCAAATCTAAAACCACAAAGTTTTAATTGAGTTAACTTATGGATGTTTAATCGATTACTTTAATCGCTTATCGATGGTTCTATTAAGACAAACTCATAATTGACTTGGATGCAGCTCAGTCGCAGTCATGCCCAAGTCCCAGTTAAACGATATCACAGCCCTGCAGCACCACACCTAATCGCACACACACACACACACACACACATGGATAGAAAGATACTATGTTGCCCACATACTCATATGCAAATGCAATTTTAACACTTGGCAAATAATTTTCCACACAATTTGCAATTAGTAGTAACATTTTCAACGCGTCTCATCATAAAGGCACCAGCATGGGCTATGGCTACGGCTCTGGCTGGTTATATAAGCTGGCCAGCAGCAGCAGCAGCAGCAGCAGCTAAAGCTAAAGCTAGGCAAAGCCAATACACAAGATACAAATGCGAAGCCGTAATGATGCCTGACGTGCTGTGGACTGGCTGCGCTGGCTGACGTTGTGGACGGGCAGATTTTCAAGGTTAAATGCGACGGCGCACGTGAGCCGCAATGGAGCTTCAGGCAGCTGGTCGAATGACTGCCTAACTGCCTGACTGCCTGACTGCCTGGCTGTTTGCCTGCTAGCTAACTCAAACTAGTTTCAAATGGCATAAAGTATCTGTAAGATACAAATGCGCGCATGAGCATGGAGCAAGGAGTGCCGCTGCAATTAAGCGCAGATTTTGTTGCCGCTGTAGCTGCTGCCGCTGCTGGTGCTGCTGCAACAGCTGTGAGCCACTCGACTCGCGTCGCTCATTTCGCGTTTCGAGTTCAAGGCTATTGGGTCAATTGCAAATTAGTGGCCTGCAGGTTGACGTTGAATGACATTATTTGAGCATGCCGCTAGCCGTCGTATCTGCAGCCATGTATCTAACTGACAGACTAAAGCCAAACTAGCCAGCCCTCGGGGCAATTAGCTGCTCGAGACATTATCGTGTTTCGGTCAGTTCAGTGATTTGTATAAGTTTTGCATTACAATCAATCATATGTTGCCATTCAATTGCTTTTTAAGTAAATAAACATTAAGAAATCATATGAAAATATTGCCACAGCTGAGACAACTAAACGGCAAATTTATGCGCATATCAAGTGATCAGCGCTGAAAGCCTTTTGCCGCAGCTCGATTTGCATGAAACAGTACAAAAAAAAAAGATATTGTACATATATATAGATATATATATATATTTATAGTATCGTACGACAAGTACTTACAGATACTTAGCATACATAAATGTGGATGCTGCTGCTGCTGCAGCTGGCATATCCTACAGCTGCATCCTAGCAACAAAAGATACTTTTCGCTTTTGAGATACTACTTCACAGAGCTGACGCCGCTGGCAAGGTGGGCTACTTGTTTGATTTTACGAGCGCTTTTATGATTGGCATACGTCGAGTGGAGCTTGCTTGATGCAATTAAATGTTGCTTTTATGCACAGACAAGCCCAGGCCGAGGGCCGACCTTAGACACTTCCTTACATTGTCGTCGCTGCGGCCAATGACAGCGCGCGTCGTCCACCTTTGTTTACTTAGTATTAACGCATTATTATGTTTATTGTTATTGTTGTTGCTGAGCTGATCTTAATGGCAATTTTATTTATATTCTCATTTCATTCTTTGGCACAGCCCCGCACATCTTTCAGTATCCGCCGCCGCCGAGCCCCTCCTGTTCGATGGCCCAGTCGCCCAGCTATACAGGCGGCGATATATTCTTTGCCCATGGCGTTTATCTGCCGCCACCGCCGCCGCAGCCGCAACAGCAGCACCAGCAGCAGCAACACCACCACCACCACCAGCAGCAGCAGCAGCAGCAGCAGCAACAGCAGCAGCAACACCCTCGCACGCCACACAGCAGCTTGAGCTTTGCGGGCGGGGAGGAGCTGAGCTTCTTCCGGCAGCCGTATCCGGCGCCAACAACGCCACAGCCAATGCCACCGCAACCGCCGGCGCCGCAGTCGGCGCCACCGATGCACTATAGCCACAGCTATCCGCAGGTCTCGCACATGCTGCAGCATCATCCAGCAGCCTCCTATGGCCACCCGTTGCCGGCTGGCGCCTATTACACCACCTACACGCCGCCACCGACGCCGAATACGGCGAATGCATCCACCTCGACCGCGGCCGGAGCTACGGCTGTGCCCTTTGGCCGTTACGGTGTCCATGGCCCAATCATGGCATCGACACCCCTGGCGCCAACTGGACCCAAGATGCGTCTGCAGCGCAGCCAATCGGATGCAGCCCGACGGTGAGTACAAAATTTCAATTTACAATAGAACTGAGCAGAGAACGCAAATTAAAATTTACTGATAAGACCTAAATACAACTCGTGAGATTTATTTTATATTTATATTCTCTCTCTCTCTCTCTCTCTCTCTCTCTCTCTCTCTGTGTCGTGTCTCTTTCTACGGCAGCAAGCGGCTGACATCGACGGGCGAGGATGAGCGCGAGTATCAGAGCGATCATGAGACCAGCTGGGACGAGTTTGACGATCGCTATGACAATTTTACGGCTGGACGCGAACGTCTCCAGGAGTTCAGTGGACGTATACCGCCGCGCAAGAAGAAGACCAACAGCTCCAGCAGCAGCAGCAGCAGCAACAGCAACAGCAATGCGAATCCATGCAGCGGCAGCGCCAATGAGAGCAACTACACGCAACAGCGAACCGAACGCGAGACGGACAAAGAGAAGGTGAGTGCAGTGAACGAAGTGAATCTGAATCTCTACCGTTGCCGTTGCTGTTGCCGATTATGCTAGGCATATGGAAGTTCATTAACTTGAGCACATCTGCTGGCAGGCCTCCAGATGACACGTGCTGGCATTATTCAAAAGCCCAACTAGCCTATAAATAGGCGCAGCGCAATGACAAATTGCCGCAAGGAGGCGACTAGCGCGAGTTCGAGTTGGAGTTCGCGTTGGAGTTCGAGTCGTGCATATTTCAAATGTTGCATAGGAAAAACTTTGCACATGCTAAAAGTGTGATAAAAATTAATTGCGCAGCGCTGCTTCTGCTTCTGCTTCTGCTTCTGCTCTGGAGACAGCTGTCCCCCCCGCCCCCGCTCACAGTGACTTTATGTTAATCGAAGCAAGTGTTGTCGCCCTGCCTGCTCGCCGCCTGTAGCTACTTCCACTACTAGTTTAGTCAGTCAAAGAATCAGCCTTTGTCAGCTGTCACATGAACAGGCTGCATATATAATATATATCTATATATATATATATATATATAGACACATGTCTCTCTATGAGTACTTCAGCTTGCATTGTGTACAAGTGCGCGCACTTTTTTATTTTTTTATTTTGTTATTTTTTTGCCTGCGCAATTAAAAGAAATGCAACCTTCAAGAAATTGAAACGCATGACACAGAGACTTGAGGCACACACTCATAGCTGCGCCAGCTCTAGCTGCCCACTTGATACCATTCGCAGTTTTTGCTCTCTCTCTCTCTCTCTCTCTCTCTCGGTTGTTGTTTTCGTGTAATTTATTTGCATTGCGCTTATCGTAACACTTTTGCGAATACACTTGAGGGGGAAGCTGTGCGAACTGTGGCGATTTGCCTTATCGGAAATGAGCTTTAATGAGATCGTGAGAATATTTATAATCTGAAACGAGCACAATGCAGTAGTTAGTATCTTTGGCAGTTTGCTTGGCTTGCATTGAGCTTATGTATGTCAATATTTGTGCAAAGGTTTTTATACTCGTTCACGCAGTCAAATGGGTATATTGCTTTTACGGCAATATCCGTTCGGCTAACCGTATGTACACAGTCCCTCACTTCGTTGCTATTGAAGCTAGAGACTAGAGAAATTTCTCATTGACAACTCCAAGATATGGCGGATATATCTACGCCAATTGGGAGTATGTCAAATCGGATTGAACTGTATCTTCTACAACTACAACAAGCTTAAGACTTCGAAAATTGAGCCTGCGAAGGACCTTCTCAATTGATTTACCAAAAATTATATATACAGCTGTGTTCATAAAAATAGTAGTTCAACTTTTGTTGTCCAAGATTTCATTCGCACTACTATTTTTATGAACACAGCTGTAAATATGCTTTTTGGTGACATGGTAAATCGAACAAAACTAAATATGCTAATCTTTTGGAGCTCGAAGTCCAAAATGGAACAGTTGAGCTACTGCAGATTCTTTTTTGAGTGCTTCACCAATGAAGATTCAACTGTGTTTGTACCGTGTACCGGGTATTACGCAGTCGGTATCGCCCGATTGGAACAATCTTACTTGTTAGATATCATTTTGAAGACTTAGATATAGTTTCGATGATGAAGTTACTGTACTTTAAGAACTCTGCTTCCAGCCAGAGGATGAGCAGGAGTTCGCTCTGTCTAACACATATCTCACATGGAATAGCTCGTAGGCTGAAGATAAGGTTTATGGAAGTATTGTTAAAGATAATTTTAGAAATTTAATGAAATAAATTTGGTATTTAGAAATATAATACTTTGAGCTGTCGTTGCGCATTTCAGCAATCAAATTACATAATTCATTAGCTATGCATACGAGCAACGCAAGAGTCTAATATTTCTAAATATTATTATTATTAATATTTACAAACTGGTTACCAACCAATTAGACTTGAATTTCATATTTAAATAGACAGTCGAGTTGTCAAAGAGGCGAACAGATGCGCTAAAGCGCCTTTTCAATTCATTTAACAAATGCACAAATTCTATTAAAATGTGCCCAAAAAATAGAATGTTTCTAATTTGCATAATAAATATTGTGCAGTCATCATTTACACGTGCCACTCACACACACACACACACATGCCACAATGCCCATTGAACCGTGAATGTTCCACAAATAAGTGGCATAAATTATTATTATTATTATTGTATGTCCACTGAACGCGATAAACGAAATTGTGAAATGATAGCCGCAGCATGGAGTGGAATTGAATGGACTACATAATTACGCTAGCTATTGACCAGCCATTGACCATATCTATGAAAGATATACATAAATATATCTGGGTCACTGACATGGGTTCCGGTCTCTTGGCTGTGGTTTGATTTACGAATGGGCAGTTTCGTGTGTGCGGTCAAACTGGCAGAGGGCACGTGACTTTGTTTCTGTGGAGCAAAAGCATATTTATATGACCCCAGAGAGCAATTGTTTAACTGATTTTTATAATATATATATATATCTTGACAATTGTTTGATTATTGTTTTCTCTTCTTGATTTTTTAGGAACAACAAAGCTTCACTTGGCCAACAGTTGTCACCGTCTTTGTGCTCGCCATGGGCTGGGGCTTGTATGCAGCGCGATGAAACAACAACAGCAACAACAAGAAGCATCTATAACCACACACACATATATATATATATATATATACTTAAAGATACAGATTAATCTATAGTGAAATCAGCTAACGCATAGCAAGCCCGCATACCTAGATATATGCATACATACATACATACATACATATATATATATAGAATATGTGTATAAAGTTAAGGCGGTTGACGGGACACAAGAACAATATATAAATGTATTTGTATACACGTATTCATATTCATACTTCTCTCTCAATTACTATCCACTAAGAGCCGAAACATGCAACAACCACAATTCAAACTGCTCAATTGCAAACTGTAGACTGGCAAAAAGACTAAAAAAAAAACAAAAAAAAAAAACAAAAAACAAAAAACAGAAATCAAATTATATTATTAAATATTTTTGCTAAAATATTGAATGCATATTTTTCGATATGACACAAAACTGAAATTAAAACTCGAGCATATTTTTGTAAACTTTTTACTATACAAACGAATCCAGAATTCAACTGTGAACTGCCATTTTTGAGATACTTTTTGAGATACATTTTATAGGCCGGTCTTCCACCAATTCAATATCTTGCATTTAGCTTTGCATTTCGTAATATCTTAAAAAATATATATAAATATATATATATTTACAAAAACAAAAAAAAAAATAACAAAATCCTGCTTCCATTTATATTTTCAATATTTTAATTGTATATTTTTTTCGCAATTGTTTGTCAAACAACAAAGTTTTCAACGTCTTCGCATTGTAATTTCAATTACAAGAAAATTTATACATACATATTTAAAAATATCTTATATATTTGTAGCGATTGCTTTAAAGTAGTTAAAATTTTAATTGAACATAAAACAAAACGTATTTAGCTTTAATTGTTATCAAAAATCCGCGAGCAAAAAATCCCACAGAAAAAGAAAAGAAAAAACAATGTTTTATTTTTTTTTTTTTTTTTGTATATAGTTGATATAATGCCATTTTTGTGATGATTTTTGTCTATGGTTTATTATATACATATATGGAGATGTTTTTAGTTAAATTTGTTAGTGAGTAAGCTTTGATTTTTCAAGTGGATTACATTTTGTTCATTCTTCAAATTGGTCTCACAATCTAGTTTTAAGCACACATTGTACAAGAAGTTTGCGCAAAAATTCGTGAGTTGAAATTTTCCAAAGGCTGCGCCAAGAGCAAAGCGAGGACGACACGTTTTCAGGTTACTCTTTGGTTAACACTCAAAGCCAAGCGTTGAATGATCTCTAAAAACTGGAAATTTATAGAACACTCAATTGATCTCCACAGCTAGCCAAAGTCAAAAGTCAAACACACACGCAGCAAATCAAATCAAATCAAATTTATATTTTTGTCCTCTTTTTCTCTTGTTGTTTCATTTTTGGTATCTTTTGGCAAATTTCAAGTGCGTTTTTTTTTTGTGCCAAATTTCTTGACGTTTCAATGCTAATCGAACAGTGGAAAACAAAAATACGAAATGAAAAACAAAGTAAAAGTTATATTAGAAAATGAACATATGAAAAGAAAACAAAAAAAACTATTCCCAAAAATCGCATTGATCTCATGGATTTTTTTTATCATTTACATCAGCAATTTTTTACTTGCATTGAGAAAATATTTGTAAATTAGGCGTAATTATGTAAAAGTCTAGAGTTAAGATCGCCAAGCGTTTTAGTTTACATATTTCTTAGCACTAAGTTTTTATGTCTAAAGTTAAATGCGAAAAAAAAAAAACAGAAAATGCAAAAAAAAATCAACTTCGAATCTAAGTAAATGTATTTGTTTATCATATGTTAAATGCCTGTAAGTAGCGCAATATTTTTTGTTAGCTTTAAGATCAAATCATTTCACCCACAGCAAATAGAAGGAAAGAGACAGAAGGAGAGAGAGAGAGAGAGAGAGAGCTACACTAGTTAATGTAAACGCAGCAAGCAGCAAAAGTAGAGAAAATTTTGTTTAATAATCGTGTTTTTTTTTCTTACGTATTTTTTTTTTTTTGATTATACATACTTACATTTAATTTGTAAACAACTATTCCAAGCCCCCCACCCAAAAAAAAAAAAAAAAAACAAAAAACAAAACAAAAAAAAACTCAATGAAAATTTTTGTAAATTTTTCTAAAATGAACTCAACGCAAATATTGTGTCACCGTCCAAAGCGAAGGAGCAATTTCATTGCTGTTGTTTGGCTTGGCAGTGGCAGAAGTTGGCGCTGGTTCATTCTAATTAGTTTTCACATTGATCTCGGTAAAGTTTTGTGGCCGCGCGCCCAGAAGTCATCAAGATTTTTGGTTGCCATAAACTGAAGCAAGGCAGAAAGAACAAGCAAGAAACAAAATATATCAAATGAATCACATAGCGAAAATTTTTTTGTTTATTTTTATTCCATGCGACGTACTTCCGACCTAAAATTAAGTAATTCGTAAATTCGTAACTCGTAATTTGTAATTTGTATATAGCGCAAAAATCGAAATGCCATTTTTTTTGTTGTATAGATCGTTGGTGCCAAAACAGTTGAATTGTGTGTGTGTGTGTGTGTCAAACAGTACGATGGAGCTGCCTTTCGCCTTTCGCATTGAGAGCTGCCATCATCGATCGCACACATTCGATTCGAAACTCCCAATTATAACTAGACTTAAGCTTCCCCTTACAATATTTTCAATATGTATTTTTCTATGTGTGAAGCTGACGAAGCAAACACAACATTTATACAACTTGTACATTTTATCTTATGCTGTAATTTAATAAAGTATATATATATATATAAAATATCACTATGATCTCATGAATATGTTCATAAGACGAAAGTATATATGTAAATTAAATAAATACGCATAAATATATATATATGTAAGAAGAATTATAAACGCAAATGCACAAAAGAAAATATATGTAAAACAAATAAAAATTTTAAAAACAAAAGAATTTAACTTATTTTGAAACCCATTTGCAAATTGGCATTGTGAAAATTCTTGTAAAAGGCTAACCCTTACCTTATATATTCTTGATCTGGACAACGAACTGAGTCGAAACTTCTGAGGACTTCTGCAATGTATATACAGATCTTGCATATTTGCAATAACGTATTTCAAATCTAGAGACTAGTTCATCTGGATGTCATTATCATGCTCTACAACTTTGATTAAGAAAGTCTATATAGCGGAAAAGTTATTCAACAATTAAGTTCCCATGGTAATGCCCATGCTGCAGCCCACACCAAGTAAACTGCGCAGTAAGCAGAGCGCGTGCTTATGCGTGTGTGTGTGTGAGTGTGTGTTCGTGTATATGTAGATGTGTGAGTGTGTACATGTATGTGTTTGCTATATATACGTATGTACATAAAAGGCGTATAAAGCGCTTGTAATAACAGCTTTTCGCAGAGTTCAGGATATTCTCTAGTCGTGCACTCCCGACTAGAGCACTCTTACTTACGTTTAAATGGCTTACTCTGGAATCTCAGTATGCCATGCAAATCAAGTCAAGGGCAGGCCAGATCGTATTCATCTGCCTTTCAACTCGCACACTTTAGTAACAGTCGGCATATTGAGCACATCTAAAAACAAAAAAATCGTTTTAGCAAAAGTTTTCAATATAAATATTTTTCAACGCGAAATTATTGTTAAGCATGAATGAACTGGCGACTCAGCTACCGAAGACATATACACGAAATGTGCTAAAAGCCATTGTGCTGTTGCAGAATGGTCAATCAGTTTATGTAACTGTTGACAATATCGTTCAGAAGGTGGCTGAGCAGATGCGTCGCAAAAAGGACATGGATACTGTCAAGAGCCACGTGCTGAACTCGTTGGGCGGTTTGGTTGATTTGGGCATTTTGACCCGTAACCAAAGCGCCAATTACAATTTTTATAATTTTCCGGGCGCATCCAATTTCACTTGTCAGACTCCGGTTAAGGTAAGACTATAGTAAGTGCCGACTAAGGTGTGCTCTCATCTTCTAAATATACTCTTCAAATACAGAAACGTAATTTATACGCGGGCAATCGCAAAATGCACCCGTACTATCGGCCAAAAAAATATGTGAATTCCAAGCCCAAACGTCCAATGAAAATGGCAAATCAAATGAAATCTAAACAGGCACCTGTAGTGTGCAGTAACTGTCGCTCGAGCATCATGCCATTCGTGGAAACCTATAAGGAAATCCAAAATGCGGTTTTTACGTTGGATAAGGTAAAAACCGAGCAGCCCGAGAAATGTATTGCGGCAATCGAGGAACAACAGATAGCCAAATCATCGAATGATAAAAAGCGTTATGAATTTGCGGAGCCAACGGCTATCATTGTGGCAAACAACTCGAAACAAATAAGTTTAAATAAACTCTGAAAGCGCAAAACTCGCTAGTGGCGCCATCTAGCTGTCAATTTGTGTACACATCAGCTAAGCAGCAATATGCGAGCGTAGCTACGGGTCTAGCTAAGTAATGCAGCCCCCAAAGTATGCCCCACTTTAAGTTTGATAATAGCCCAAAACAAGCTACACTTCAAAAATGTTAGTATTCATATATCAGAATTGGAGAAACTCTGAATCTCAGAATCTCACTCATAATTCGAATTTCTTTCATTATTTCAACCCTCGCAATTGAATCTTCGGGTGGTTGGCTGTCCACTTGAGCGTCGCACAGGGCTACCTAAGCCAATTTGTAGTTTTTGCGGTCGCGGATTAAATGCTCATAATTGTGGCAGTGCAGCACGCGACTCGCAGTAACAGGATACGTGGCAGTGTGCCACAAAAATATGATATGTTATTAACGGCTTAAGCAGGCGATGATAATGACCGGCGTTGCGAGCTCTGGCCGCACTCGGCTATTATTGTGTGCCCAATCTATATAAACACATCCGCTTCCGTCTTCACTGGGCATGCAGCTGTCAATCAAAGCGAGCCGGCATATTTAATTTGAATTGCGTTTTCACAAATCACAAAACTGTGCGCACGCCTTCACAGCCCGCCCACTGGCAGCGACTGCCTAATTTGACATTTGAGCGTCAGCGCGTGTCGCATTTGCAGTTCGCAGTCCGTCAAATGGCCCTCAATGAATACTTACTAGTATTCAATTAAATTTTAAGCCAAACTAATCAATGGGCCGCCCTCATGCCCCCGCACAGCTCACGCTCCGCGCAGCGTCTAGTTTATGATAATTACTTTTTGGTCCAACACCTGCCAGCAGCAACAGGCGTGATATGGGCCTTCGGCTGCGGGGGAGGCCTGACATTGTCATACATTGGCAATTTTATTATCCGCCCAGGCCACTGCCAACTGCCACGGCCTTACCACAAAGGCAACGCCCACCCACAACGCCCGATTCTAATTATTAAAATTATAGAAGCGGGCAACATTTGCGTGCTGCCATTTTCCGTAAATTAAAGTTAATTAACTGCCTGCGGTTAGCGAAGCCAGAAAATAATACAAAATTTAAGATCATAAAATGGCTGAATTTAAATTAAAGATAAGAATTTTTGCAAAGCATTTGTTATACAGATATGATTATAGGAAAAAAGTATATATAAAACAAATTATTTATGAAGAAAAAAAAACAATAACTTCAACAATATTTTTATATAAAAAAAACTATAAAAAGACTTATTTTTAGTGTTATGAAAACGTAATAAATTATCAACATATTTAGTTCACAAATTTTAAAACTGATGAAACGTTTATAAATTAAAATTATATAAAAAATGATATATGAAAGAGAAAAAAATATAATTTAAAAATTGCTAAAAATTGATAAAAATAAGCCAAAAAAAAAAAGTTATAATGCAAAACCTAAATAAAAAAAAAGTTAGAAATCATTTATTTTCCAATATTGAGCCACTTTTTGACAGCATAATAAATAAATCAAATATAATTATCAATTATAATTAAATTATATCTCTTACATCTTTGGAACTAAAGCTGCCAAATTATGGATTTAGTTGCATTTATACATATGCGAATGCGTATTCCCTGATCAAAAATCAATGCAATTTTGTCTAATGCAATCGACTGACTTATGGCAGATTTAATTTGTGTCCGCAAAATTTTTGCCATGTCCTGTCGTAATATTTTATGGTTTCTAGTTGACTTTCATATACTTGGCTATATTTTGCCTATTATGTAGTCCTAGTAAACCTATAGAGCCGAATTCCTGCAATATGCGCTTGAACTTGGTAACAATATATGTATGCATGCCTCTAACAGCTAACAGCAATATATGTATGTATGCCTTTTAACAGCTGCCCCGACCCCCCCCCCTTCGCTACCCTTTTCTGTCCGTTGGTTCCTAGTTGACCGCTATATACTTGGTTATACCGTACCACAGATATAGTCCTTGTGAACCTACAGTCATGAATGTCAACGTAAGTTGATTCAATCTAATGTTACAGAAACCTAACATCAATATGAAACAGCTTTTTTGCATACGAATGCTAAATAATGTTAACTCAATGATGAATAACATTATTTTGCAACTCAATGTTAGATATCATTTTTTGGCGCCTCTTGAGTTATGATTGGTTTACTAACCCAAGGTTAAATAAAAGATCAATGCTAGCTCAATGTAAAAAAGTACTCAGCAACCTTCTACTTATTTCTGTGTGCCTGGTATTTCTTCTGAATTTACATGCAAATTTGGCGATTTAACGCCGCAGAGGCTGTTGAGTTAAGATCAGTTTATTAACCCAAGGTCAAACAGAAGTGCAAGTTTCACTCAATGTAAAATAGTACAGCAACCTTCTACTCATTTCTGTGTGCCTGGTATTTCAGCTGAATTTACATGTAAATTTATCGATTTAACGCCGCAGCGGTTCTTGAGTAAAAATTGGTTTATTAACCCAAGGTCAAACAGAAGTGCAGGTTTAACTCAATGTAAAATAATACTCAGCAACCTTCTAGTTGATTCTGTGTTCCTGGTATTTCAGCTGAATTTACATGTAAATTTACCGACTTAACGCCGCAGCGGTTCTTGAGTAAAAATTGGTTTATTAACCCAAGGTCAAACAGAAGTGCAGGTTTAACTCAATGTAAAATAATACTCAGCAACCTTCTAGTTGATTCTGTGTTCCTGGTATTTCAGCTGAATTTACATGTAAATTTACCGACTTAACGCCGCAGCGGTTCTTGAGTAAAAATTGGTTTATTAACCCAAGGTCAAACAGAAGTGCAGGTTTAACTCAATGTAAAATAATACTCAGCAACCTTCTAGTTGATTCTGTGTTCCTGGTATTTCAGCTGAATTTACATGTAAATTTACCGATTTAACGCCGCAGAGGCTGTTGAGCTAAGATCAGTTTATTAACCCAAGGTCAAACAGAAGTGCAAGTTTCACTCAATGTAAAATAGTACAGCAACCTTCTACTCATTTCTGTGTGCCTGGTATTTCAGCTGAATTTACATGTAAATTTACCGATTTAACGCCGTAGCAGCTCTTGAGTTAAGATTAGTTTATTAACCCAAGGTCAAACAGAAGTGCAGGTTTAACTCAATGTAAAATAATACTCAGCAACCTTCTAGTTGACTCTGTGTGCCTGGTATTTCAGCTGAATTTACATGCAAATTTACCGATTTAACGCCGCAGAGGCTGTTGAGCTAAGATCAGTTTATTAACCCAAGGTCAAACAGAAGTGCAGGTTTAACTCAATGTAAAATAATACTCAGCAACCTTCTAGTTGATTCTGTGTTCCTGGTATTTCAGCTGAATTTACATGTAAATTTACCGATTTGACGCCGCAGCGGTTCTTGAGTAAAAATTGGTTTATTAACCCAAGGTCAAACAGAAGTGCAGGTTTAACTCAATGTAAAATAATACTCAGCAACCTTCTAGTTGATTCTGTGTTCCTGGTATTTCAGCTGAATTTACATGTAAATTTACCGATTTAACGCCGCAGCGGTTCTTGAGTAAAAATTGGTTTATTAACCCAAGGTCAAACAGAAATGCAGGTTTAACTCAATGTAAAATAGTACAGCAACCTTCAACTCATTTCTGTGTGCCTGGTATTTCAGCTGAATTTACATGTAAATTTACCGATTTAACGCCGTAGGAGCTCTTGAGTTGTTAAGATTAGTTTATTAACCCAAGGTCAAACAGAAGTGCAGGTTTAACTCAATGTAAAATAATACTCAGCAACCTTCTAGTTGATTCTGTGTGCCTGGTATTTCAGCTGAATTTACATGCAAATTTGGCGATTTAACGCCGCAGAGGCTCTTGAGTTAAGATTAGCTTATTAACCCAAGGTCAAACAAAACGGGAAGGTTAACTCAATGTAAATTTGCTTGCCTCACCCTACTACTCATTTCTGTGCGCCTGGTACTTCAGCTGGGTTAACATGCAACTTTAGCGATTAAAGCGTTGCAACGGCTGCCCCTTAATGCTATGCAACTACATTTTGTAAAATCATTTTTCTGGAGAAATTCAATGCGAATTTTCCATAAACAGTATAAAAGGTGGGCTGAAAGGAAAGCATACATATTTGTGGACAATTTAGTCCTTTAGATTTCCAGGACTATAGCCTTAGTATTGATCACCAAGGATATGTGGGTCAACTAGGAATCATTAAAGGGTTGAAAGGGCTCATTTAAAAGGTCTGCTAAAAGAAAAAACATTCATAGTTGTGGACCAGTAATATGATCCTATACGTTTCCAGGAATATGTCCTTGGTATGGTATGACCAAACATATGTAGATCGACTGGAAACCATAGAGAACAGCTAAATTACAGCTGTTTGCTGAAAGAAAAACATTCATATTGTTGGACCAGGAGTTTGATCCTTTAGGTTTTTAGGACTATATCCTTGGTATGATATAACCAAGGATAAATGGGGTCTACTAGAAACCATTGAAGCCGCAATGCTCATATTTTTAATTTTTATTTTTACTTTTTTCATTTTTAATTATCGATTTTTGCTATATTTTGGATACTACGCCCCCTTGCCCCCGAATTGGCAAAAACGGCATGCAAGTACTAGAGACTTGTGCTTTGGCAATGTAATGATCACGCTCTAAAATTTGATTACGAAAGTCCATCTAAAAGAAAACTTATTCAACAAATAAGTTTGCATAATATAGCCCATACTGCAGCCAAGCGCCTTGTCGAGCTGTCTTGACTAGAGCACTCTTAACTTGTTTTTCAAAAACTTGACGGACAGTTGAGAGAATAATAAACCTAAAAAAATTATAAATAATTATCAATATTTATTTTATTTTTCAAAATACAATTTTGTAAATTTAGCATAAATAGCTTAGAATTGATTAAACAGTTTTCATAAAAAAAAATTAAAATTAAACAATTATTTTTAGCATTTTAAGCATATTTTTTAATCATAATAAATCATTCCGATAGTTTTAAATTTTTAAATTAGGAAAATAAATTACAACAAATGCTTAAACTTCGTAAACTAACTTAATATTCTAGAAGGTAAAAAAATAAAAAAATGTTAAAAATATGTTAGATAAATTTAAAAAAAAAATCTATAAAGAAAACCCTCCTGCTTGTAGATTTGTAAGAAGCTTTTGAACATCTCTAAGTAAGTTCTAAGTCCTCACATCTACCTAATGCATTCGTTATATTTGTACAAAAATATTTAATTTACATTTATTAATATGCTTGCGTTACTCTCTTTCTCTCTAGAGATTCAGATGTTTCTCTCGCAACAAATAATCAAAATTATGTTTCAATTAAAAGTGGCTTGGCGCAACTTGAAAGCCACTTAAACTTAATTCAATTATAATTTAAACATAATTATAGTCGCATGTGTTGGGGTTGTAACCGTGCAGCAGTGCAGCAGTGTAATGCCAACTAATTGCCTTTCAGCATAAAAGTTGCAAGAAAAACTAAATAAATTTCATTACACGTTGGATAAAACCCAAGAAACGCCCTTCAAAGACAAGCCAAAATGCAGCGGGAGCAAAAATGCATTAAAAATTCATTACAAAGTGCACACAGAGTTCCTTCCTTCTGTTTGTTGGCGAATGTAAGAAACGTGTCTAGTCTCTGAGCAACTCACAAGCATCTGAGCTGCTTTAAAAGTGTAAAATTATTCCGACTTTAGTTTTGCGTCAAGCAGCAGTTTGTCTCTGTGAAGCCAATGATTGCAAAGGATGATAGCAAAAGGATATATTATCTCTTGCATGTCTGCTGAAGCCTAAAATGGTCTCAGCCAGCCTGCAGGTCATAAGCAAAACTCATAAGGCCATGGCCAATGGTTAAGGGAAGCAGCGATCATAATCAACGTCTTTTGCCACTTTATTGACAAACTAATAAAAACATGGCAAAAGCGAATAGCGACGAGAGCAAGGACTAACATCAGAGACTGACAGGACTCGGACAAAACGATTTATTAAAACCCTTGTGCATGGCATACATAAAAAGCTGCGCAACTGACCGTTGATATGATGAGTAATTTGCTTTTGGCTTTTAATGCTACAGACTATGAGCATGAGGACACGGATAGCGGCAAAGGCAACGACAACGACAACGACAACGATGTCGGAATAGTTGCAGGACACGGAAATTAGTGCGGAAACGGTTACTACGCTTAGCAATCTGTCAAAAAGCCAAAATGTAATAAATGAGACTGAGAACACACACACATACGCACACACACTCACTCAAACAGTTGAGGCTCCTGTATCATCGTCCTGGCCATCAACATAATTCATAGAACATGCCAGAGCACGACAAAAGACTTCCATAAGAGCGCACAAAGGCGCCAACTACTACGGCGACTGATGCCCAAAGCGGATGCCATCCATTGAGCTGGGCCAGCACATGTGCCATATTTCATTACACGTTGATAAGTGGACATTTGTCCACCCAATTTTTGGGGCAGGACACTCAAGTGGAGGGTTGACATCGTGCATGCCAACAGGCATTTCATAATAATTTTAACAACCTTTTTTACGCAAACATGAAGCGGTCGCAGACCGAACCTGATATTCATATTAAATACGTTAGTTGGACCCAAAAGTATTAACTGGTTTATGCTCCGTATTTCATATTCATATTCATATTTGCATTCATATTCAAATGAAATGTAGATGCCATCGAGATGCGTTGGGTGATTTGACCGAGCAAATTATAAGTTGGGATTTCAAATTGCGAGTTGAGACAACAAATCGGTTGTATCTATATAAAGAGTCTGACTGATTGATTGACTCATTGAGTCGTTGAACCTGAATTAACTTCAAATAGCTATAGCTCGGAGATTTGCCATTCGATTTTCCTGTTTTCCTTCTTCAATGAAGAATATTTCAGCCAGAAGTAGTTGCATCAAGATTTGTTTGAAAAGCTGAAACCAATAGTTAGTTAGTTTCAGTTAGTTAGTTATTTAAAACTCCTTCAGATCAACTGACATTCAAATGAAAATGTTGGTTAGCTTATTTTAACTTTATTTTAGTTGGTTTCACAGTTTCTTTGTGTATAAATTTAAATGAAATATACCGCTTAAGTAACTTGCAATATATCAAGTATTCCTATGCTAATCCTTATCTAATCATCATCCTCATCATCATCATAATCGACAAAATGTAGCTTTCGTTGCTTTAAGATTGGTCCAGCATCCTTACGCAATGCTGTGTCCGCCTGTTGAGTTTGCGTCTCACTTATGTTCTCTGTGCTGGGCCATTGTATGAGCTGAGTCTCGGGCACATTCAAGTCATCTACAGCTGGCGCTACTTTCGGCTTCGGCGAGTATCTCATACGAAAGCGTTTCAGATACTGCGGCACTGCCGGCACAATTCCTGTGGCATGAAAGTCCACAATTCCATTAATGTAGACCGGACGAAGTAGGCTGCAGAGCTGTATGAGATTCATGCGATTCGGTATGGGAGACCACTGAAGTTCTTTCAGTGTAATTGGGTTTTCGCGTTCATATCTGTTGGAGGCCTCAATTTCAACAGTTATTGCATAGCCGGGCTGCTCGAAGGGTCTGCGATCGGTGCTCAAGCAGCAATAGCTATGCAAATATGAGCTCCTCAGTTTGATGTGACCGAAGAGTATTAGGGTTTGAGCTAGACGTGTGATCAGATACTCATAGCCAAACAGCGGCAGCCTGAGGACACATACACAGCCTACGGATGCCACATACTCGGTGATGCTCCTAGCAACCTCTTCGAAGTCCACATGCTTGAACGGCTGATCGACTGCCTGAAGATTCAGATAGAGCTCATCGGTGCCCTGAGCAATCCATTCCTGATACGTAACATTGCCCATCAGCCGACAAAGATCATCCTGCTGCATAGCTGAATAATAGAAGAGCAATCGGCCGCCCTGCACCTTGCGTATGAGCAGCATTAGGCTGTTGCCGACCTCATTGCCAGCACACAGCATTAGCTCCAGTCGCTTGCCATCGCTGAGACGCAGCTGCAACGGCTGCGCTTCCTTCACTATATGGAAATCCTGCTGGGATACCTTGGCACCGCGACCGCTCAGATAGCTGAGCAGCTGATTGGCCAGCGGCTGGGTTGTGTACATCTTGCAGAACTGCTTGGGCAGTCGATCCAACTTCTCCTGCATGCCATAGAGATGCGTAATGAAGACCTTAATGTGACTCTCATACAGCTTTGGTATCACATCCACAACGATTTCTGGGTACTCCTTGAGGCGCATTTTGACTGCAAATAAAGAAGTAAAGTAAAGATTCAATATGGTACACTCTGATGAACGAATGAATCGTAAATCATATACAAATTAAATAGCCTCGCCCACCTGTTGACCTTATATGATAGCTTAATCCGAAGCGGATACATTATTGATGGCCTATAATTGATCAACATGAACCCAAAAGCCGCGACTTTGACTTTGCGTAATTTCCCCCAAAGACGAAAACAAACGCTCAAAAAAATAAACAACAAATGCCGCAGCAGCGTCTGGTTGAATGGCAGGCATTGGCATAGATCTGAAATTGGCAACAGTTCAGTTCGCTTTGGCTTAACTCATAAAAGTCGTTACTGGCACAGCCCACAATCTGGAGATTTTGGTTTCGCTTTCAATATGACCGTCAAAAACGGGCCACGAGCTGGTTACCTCACCCAGCCGCACATCAATAAATAAAACGTGTAAATTATTATTACGTTGCGGGAAAAGAAAGCAGCGTGGGGGGCTACCCACGCTCAGAGGAGCTGAGGTCTCTGACTAGACCAGAAAATTACTCAATGTCGCTTAGCCCGACTGCAGCTAAATGCCAACCGTTTGTTGTCTTCTTCTGTTGTGTTGTTGCATTCGTGTTGCTTGCTACTGGCTCTTTTCGGCTTCATTGCCCGCTTCCAACTTTCACTCTCCAAACAGCTAATTTGCTTAGCCGCTTGTTCGCTTGCTGCTTGCTGCTGCTGGTGCTGGCGCTGCCACGAGCTCTTGGCTCATTATAATTAAGCCATCTGACGCGGTGGCACCCAGATTTGCTGCGACTATTGTACCATAATTCGCTTGGCTATTTATGAAGCTTATAGAAAAGTGTAACAAATGTAATGCAACTATCTGATTTAATTAAAGCAGTTGAACCACCAAAGCGAGTTCAATGAACCCTCAACTGTCAGATTACCCAACGAATGTGGAGGTTGCAAACAAGTAAACCTAGTCGATTGCCTTTACAAAACATTTTCAATTATAAGACAAAACATTTGATAAGGCATTGTCCGCCCTTTGAACTTTCATCAAAACACAAAATAGATAATCTAAATCAGACTCTTTCACAGACTTTATGATCTTTTATACTTGAGATCATTCGATTCGAATTGCATGTAATTTCTTTACAAATATATTTGCTTTTCTTAATATGTGCAAGAAAGTGTTTTGTCGACATAGAGTGTAAGCGTTCAAGCAAATTTTTTATTTAACTCGCATGAATCTACTTTTGACTTTCGTTGCAAATGTATTTGCTTTTGGCAATAAATTTATAAATAAAATTTTGAAAAAAGAACAAGCAGAGAGATTTACATATAGCTACTTCTTCAAAATATAAAAAAGTCCTCTTTATTAGTATCCATACCTTGTTCTGTCACAGAGTATTAGCGCTTAAGCAAGTTTGAGCAGATTTGATTCTAACTGAACTTACTCAACAAATATAAGTTTTTACCCAATCTGTGTTTATTATGTTTTAAATTCCTAAAAACTAGCAGCTAGCAAGAGATATATATCCCTCTTCAAAACATATGTGTGTATGTATATACTTAAGCAGACTCTATTCGTTCACAGAACATCAGGAATCACTCTCACTCTAATATTTAATATACAGATTTAAAAAATATCATTTCATTGGCATTTTATATAATTCAACTTGTAATTAGAAATATATATTAGCATCTCTCTGTCTTTATATTTATAGCAATCAGCAAAACACGTGCTTGCCTTCTCCTTAAAGAAAATCTTCTAAGAAATGTATAGAGTATACTAGAAAGACCTCATTTAATAATTTGGTGGGTCTACTTGGTCTGTACTCTTTCTATTTTATATGTAAATATATATATTCATATATACATTCCTGATCGGATTCTGCTGAATAGTATCTGTTCTTTGTTCCTCCACAGAGTACTTATTCGGCCATCAAACATAAACTTAACCCATGTTCTACTTCTTCAAACTCAACTAGCTAAGCTTTAGCACTACTTTTAACTGTTTGCTTTACTAAAATATATACATTTTTCATCATAAAAACAAAGGCAACTACAATTTTACTCTACTCCATCTTTCTTGCTAGTTGATCTTGGTACAAATCTAAACTTTCGCACATCTGCCCAATTTTATTATTACCCAATTGCTGCAATCTCGCATGCCCACTCTCTCCCTCTCTCTCACTCGCTCTCTTTCAGTCACTCTCCGTTGGTCAGCTCTCTAACTAGCAGCTGGTTAAACATAATTTCGGCAACGTTTTCACTCTTCGCTCGAGCATCTTTTGCGACCTGGCAAAACTCTCTCCTGCTCTTGCGCTCCTCAGCGAGTCGCGACTGAACTCGACTTAGACTTTGTGGCTTGAGGCTTGGCGCATGCTCAGCGCCGGCATCGCGTGTCAAACGAACGCCGCACTCAAAGCCGGAAAGACGTCGCTGGCGCTTGCTTCTTCGCCGAGGCAGAGAGTTAACAAAACTAAATTTCGTTTCGTTTCGTTTCGAGCTTGTTATCGCAGTTGTAGTTTCTATTTTTTGTGAAGTAAGTGGAATCAAAAGCCGAAAGTGTGCAAAATCGAAGCCGGCTAAGCAATTGTCTAAGTTTGTTTGTGTTTGTGTCTGTGCCGCAATTGCGAGTTAAACAAAGCGTAGCGATTGTGACAACAACTGCCAGCCGACTATTTTTAAGTTCAACCAGCCAAGAAAAGAAAGTTGTCTGGGTCGTTGAGTTGTGCAAGTGAATGAAACATTAAATATTGCGTAAAAATTAGTCAAAAGCCAAAAAAAAAAAACCAACAACAATAAACGTAAACAAATAAATGACTCATGCTCCAAGTTGAACCTCAAGCGATATTGAACCTCAGCACGCGTCAAGCATAAAAGACAACGGCAGTGCGATTATAGCACCAGTAAATTGAACAGGCCACGCCCACACAGGCCATGCCGCCCAGCTGCCCAGCTGCTCTGGCGAATGCACAACACGTACGCTGCTTTTTGGTTTCCGTGTCCATATCCGTGTACGTCTTTAGTCCAAAATTTGAAGCTCATCTCAAGCGTAAAGTGTCCTTTCGTGTTTAGATGACAACCCCAGCATGTTGTGCCGCAACTTGTGCGTGCCTCGACACACAATCGAAACGTTGTGCTCAAAGCATTTTGTGATCCTAGCACCAGGTGCTGCTGCTGCTGCTGCTCCTCTACACCCGCTCCATATGAAATTAGCTGACATTTCTTCTTGTAAATTTCAGTTCAGTCTGTTTTGCTGCTGCTGCTGCTGCTGCTGCTGCTGCTGTTGCTTGTCTTAGTTTTAGTGCAGCGCCCTCTGTTGCCTGTTGGCAGCAAATGCAATTTTCTAGTACTTGCTCGTTGTGGCGTCTCCGCCGTTGCTTGGACCATAAAATTTTGGGCAATTACAGTTACAGCAGCAACAGCAGCAGCAAGCTGCTGTGTCAACTGAGTCAGACTGTCAGTCAGCCAGGCAGTGGGTGCATGTGTGTGTGTAATTGCATGAAATTTAAATTTTATGTGCGAGCAACACATTTTGGCATAGTCGCTTTTATATTACGACTAGCGTAAATAATAAATGCTGTTGGCTTTGCCAGCCAGCTGTTTCATCTGTTCCACCACAAACACTTTAAAATCAGTTACAAATTTTTGGAAACTTTTCGTGCGTCATCTCGTTGAGAAAATTGGGCTCGAAATATTCAACGTAAGACAACCTTGACTCCATTTCAATGCAAATCGAACGAGCGACGTTTATGGTGAAATTTATGGCAGAAAGACAACAACAAAATGTGTTAAAAGCTTAATGAATGAAGTGAGTGATAAAGCGAACACAAAGAAATTGGCCAATAATAGCATTCTTATGCATTGACATTCTGCTAGATGTGCTTAAGGCGATTCAGAAATGGCTTTCACTGATTTCAAGATTATTGACTAAAAATGACAAAAATTTAGTGAAATTTTAATGAAACAAGAGTGGAATATTTAAGCCTTAATTAGTTCGTTAACATTGTCTCTTATTCATATCATATATTTTTTTATTAAAGATGTATAGTAGATGTATTAATAAGACAATTAAAACAATTCACAAAACAATTGAAAAAATATTTAAGAAAAACTTAGAAAATTTATAGGAATTGTAATTGTGAAATCAATGCTTAAAAAAATTGAAATAAATTTTAAAATAAAAAAATGAGAGACAATATATTTTTAAAAATTATATAAGAATATAACATAATTTTTTAAAAGTATATAATAAATTTTTAAAGCTCAAACAAATTCCTATGAAAAAATGAATTAACTATATTACATACTTGATGCAAGTAAAATTGAAATGCAAATGCATAATATATAAAAAATATATAAAATTATAAAAATTAGCTGAAAATTCAAGCTCCAAAAATACAAAAAAAAAATAAAAAAAATATGTAACTAAAAAAGTAATCAAATAAAAATGTTTATATTAAAAAAAATGTATAGAAATGTATGTATACATATAAAAAGTGTATATTAAACATATACATTTATATAATTAAAATATATATTAATAAAAATATATATATACCTAAACCACAGTTTAGACTTAAGCTAAAAAATTTAGTCTGCAAAGCATTTAAAATCCCGACATTATTATAAGTGTTCCTATAATCACAATTCAAGCACTGTGTCTGCTGCTCAAAGCTGGGCAAATAAAAGTCCAAAGCAGTCGACGTGTCAGACAGTGTGTATTAAACTTTTAAGGCCTGTCAACGCTTGGTGGCAACAAATGGTGGCAAATAAAAAGTCACAATAATATGAATAATTTAGCACAAGGCTCAGAGCAGCGAGTCAGAGCTGGTGGCCAAGTCAGAGACTGAGTCGAGCACCCAAAAGAGCTAAAGATTATGGATATGATTATACGGCGTAGTCAGCGTCGAAATAAAGCTGATGATTACGTCGAGTCGTATCGCGTTGCGGCGTGCGGCTGCATAAACACGGCGCAATCATAAAAAATGGAATTAAACAAATGTCAAGTCCTTGACGTCGTCGTCGCCGTTGAGCTCTCAACGAGCACGTGAGAATTGCATTAATATGAATGCAAATGCAGCCGCCCGCTATCTCCTCCTTTTCTTTCAATGGGGTAAATCTATAAATTTATGTGCAAATGTTGCGAGAAATTCGCCGCGAGGACTCTAGAGAAATTCGCAATCTTTTCCAGTTTGTAGTCAAGAGACAGAGAAAGAGAGAGAGAGAGAGAGAGACCAAGTCTGACAGCAAGTTTTTATGTTATTATTGCAGGCGACGTGCGAAAAGTGGCTTACGCTTACGCTTATGAATTGCTGACGCTATTGCTGGGGATTTCCAATTGCAAGAGACACACACAAACAGCCACGCCCACGCCCACACTCACCCACCACGACAGCAGCATGCAGTTTCGACAACAGCCGCGAAGTATGTTGTGGAAAATTGCATTTCTAATTATCGCATTAGTCGGCGACGTGTCGTGCATAAGAAATGGCGCCGGAAATGACGAGTGAGTTGCCTTGGCGTCAACCTTAATTTATGCAAATTTCACCATCACCTCAACTAAACCATATTCCACGCCCATTTCCCCAACAGGCAGAAACACATTTCCGCAAAGCTGAAAAACTTTTTTCCCTCGGAGCCGCTGCTTGAGGTAAGCCCCCAAGCTGAGCAGCTGTCCGCCCAGACGTCCGCACGGGTCACAAATGGCGGTTTTCGGCCGTCACAGATGCTGGAGTTCACGCCCTCAGATGTGATGAACGCAGGCGTGCCACGTTATCCGCCTAGCTACCTGGAGCCCAACTATAAGCATCAGGTGCCCAACTCCTTGGCCAGCCTCAATACCCAGCACTCGGCCATGGACAAAGTGTTCTCGTTTCCAGAGGAGTCTCGGCCGCAGCAGCTGACAACTTTCCAAATACCCACCACGCCGGTGGTCAGCTATTTGGATCCCTTTACGCAGCAAAACTATCAATATACACCTACGACAGCTGCCACGCCCACCTATATACAGTACCAGCGCGAGCGGCCCGAGCAACAGGGGGATCAGGCTTATACGGTGCAATCATCGCTGCTCGTCGGCAACCATTCGCCACAGCATTCGGCGCGTCCTGGTGCGGCGGATGAGGTCTATTTGAAGCGACCCGGCTACGTCTTCGACGAGAGCCCCTCGACGCTCTATCGTCGACCTGTGACAACGCCCACGACGGCCACATCGAATAAAATTTCATACGATTCGCATGATTACCCACCACCCAGCTATGCCGCCCAGCAGACATCCAATTTCGTGTCACAGCCAACACAGCGACCCCGCGACGACCAGCGGCCGCTTTACAATCGCCAAGACGTCAATGACAATCGGCCAGTGGCAGGCCCATCGATACATGGACCGCAATTCTCGCCATCGCCAACGACATCGCCATCGTCGTCTAATTATGCAAACAACTTTGGTAATTATTTGCAGCGACCACCCAGCTACGCCAGCCACTCACAGTCGCGGCCGCAGTCAGAATACAACCCCACGCACTATCAGTACGAGCCGCTGCCTCAGCAGCAGAAACAACAACAGCATCAACGACCGAGCCACAATTACTACGAGTATCAAATTGGCGAGATACCGCCACAGCAGCGACCACCCCAGTTCAACTATCGTCCCGGTGCAGCGCCAGGCTATCGACCACCTTACCAGCAACAGCCACAGCAGCCAGCGGGTGGCGGCTTCTCCACTTTGGCAACGTTGCTGAGCACCACGCAGCAGTATGCGCCACAATTTACAAATCTGCTATTGGGTGGTGTCGGCGGTGGAGGTAGCTCCTCCTCTTCCTCCTCTAGTGGCAGCAGCCCATTAGGCAGTCTCTTAGGCGCCTTTGCTGGCACACAGGGTGCGGGACAGCAGAGTCGACCGCCCAACACACAACTCATTAGAGCCCTAGAGAACATCGCACGCAACGACGATTTGCAGTGTGTGCCCAAGGTGCTGTGCCAGATGATTGCCGGTCAAACGCAACGTGGCCAGTTGCCAGGCTTCATTACGTCCCCAGCCATAACCAAGTGAGTACCAGCAGCCGTAGCGCCCACAATTGCCATTCCAAATAATGTGGCCAGGGCTTTACTTGTAAGTAAATATTATTAAATTTACATTCCCCCAACCGAAAGCAACTGCTCAAGCTGAGCCACCTCGACTGCAACCCTCACCTCGACTGTTTGCCTAATTTCAAGCAAGCGTTAACTGGGATTAGACTTCATTCATTATGCAAGTCGATCCGAGCCCAAACCATATTGATTGTGCTGCGAAATGAGCCATGGCCAGCAGTCGGGGCAGCCTGTCTGTAAATTGATATTGTTTTGCCTATACGTTGCAAATTGGCATTTACTCAATTAAGTTTAATAGGCAGCTGGGCTAGATAATGAGAAATATAATAATCATTGAGCTTGTAGTGAAGCTAGGCAATAGATATATTGATGTGATGTCTACTTGTAAGGCAATCCTTAAGTTTTTATAAATACTTTCATTATTTTCCGTCTAAACAAACAGCTTTCTCGCTGGCTTCCCAGTGGCCTCACCTGCGCTCATTTACGGACGCGCTGCGCTGCTCGGCATTAGCGGCGGTACACGTAGCTGTGTGCAGACCTATGAGCGATGCCCCAAGAATGAGGTAAGCTGTTTGGCTGTTTGGCTGTTGGCATACCAATCAAGGGTGTTTAATGATTATTAAAAACTTCAACTTCCACTTATGCTACCCCTGAATAGATGGAAATCATTCACTATCTGAACAATCATCGCGGCGGCTTTTTTAAGTTCTTCAGCGAGCCGGAAGAGCAACCAGCTGTGGCCCAACAAAGCGAATCTGGCGGCGGCTCATTGTTCAGCATTCTCTCGGCGCTAACAAGCGGCGGTCAGAGCCAGGGCCAGGGGCAGGGGCAGGTGACGCGCACAACGCCGCGGCCAGTGGCGCGACCAACACAAAGACCCAGTACGGACATTGCTGATGGCATCGGCAGCTTCTTTACGCGAGTACTGTCCGAGTATATGAGCGGCGTGGAGTATCAGCGGCGTCGCCGTAGAAGAAGGAGTCTGTTGCCAACGGAAATTAAACGCAACATTCAGACGGATAATGGCCGCTTGATGCCCGTTGATTTTCATGATGAGGAAGATGACTTAGATACCCAGACGCCAGTCAGGTTTCAAGACGACGACGAGGTGGAGGCGGCCAAGGCACACACCGAACTGATAGGTGTGCTGCAATTTCCCGACGAGCAGGGCGAAGGTGAGGGTCGCATACTGCACTTCAAAAACATTGAAAGCGATGAGCATCATGACAGCGGAGCTGTGAGATTTCCGGATGCAACGCCGGAAGCACAGCGCGACAGCCAGCGTAAAGTTATCTACGAATTCAATCGTAATGCAGCTCAGCGAAAATTGAGATTTCCCCAAGACCTGAACGAAGGTGAGCGCCAAGCCAAGACTTTGCAACTGGCCGAGGGTTGGGCCGCTGTGCTGCCCAATGGTCTGACCGAGGCAGACTACGGCAAGGCAAAGAGGCGTGGCAAGCGAATTGTTTTTAAGGACACTAACGAGGAGCTTGAGGACCTAGATGAGCGCTTTAGAGAAGAGCAAGCGAGAGAGCAGGAGGAGGAGCGTTTGAGGGAACAACAACTGAGAGAAGAACAGTTCAGAGAGGACCGACAGATTGAGCCACATGCACCACCAAATGCTGTCTACGAAAACGCAGCACCACCGCAGCGTGGTGCCAGAGTCCTTTTTCCCGATCATTACGAACAGCACATACGCAGAGGCAAGATACTCAACCGACCCACCTATGCACCCAGCTACGAGTACAATAACGAACTCGAAGAGAAGGAGCAGCGTTTGGTGGTCAGCGATGAGCACAGACCCAGTTCATACTATCGCCTCGAAACAACCTCAAACTATCAGACAAGTGACCAGAGTCACAGTCACAGGCAGAGTTTCATGAACTATGGCGAATACCTGCCCGGAAATACTGTGAGATTCAACGAGTTGAGCAATGGACCTAGCTACAATGCTCAGTATAACTATCCCAATGCGAACTATATAAGCGACAATCGATATAGCAGCGGCTATCAGCGTACCTCTACGAGAAAGCCCCAGCACGAGGATAACAAGAATATCTATGTGACCAATGCCCAGGGTGTGACGGAGTACTATATAAGGCCTGACGGACGTAAGGTGTATCTGAGCAGCGGTTAACGTATAGCGAGTGTAAATATAACAAGAGTAGTAGAGGCAGTTCCCTTTTAGCTTGTAAGTCTGTAAATAATTGTTAACGCTTAAACCAACTTAAATATTTATTAAAAACTTTTTAAGCCACCAAAAAAGGTTCTTTAATCCGCTGCCATTGTTCACGGCGACAAACAACAACAAATCAACAAGTATTTCAGGCAAATGAAATATGCAAAAGAAATGGCACATAAATCTAAAGACAAACGGCGCGTCATCGCAGGGAATACGTTTGAAAAATTAAATGTGATAAAACGAAGGGAGAACGCCAGCAAAAAAATCCGCACACAATTTCCACAGTTTCCCAATGGGACAACGCCTCACCACTGCACACAGCCAAATCACACAAAAATGCAAAGTGCAAAAAAGTGCAGCATACTTTTGTGCGGCGGCACACAACAAACCAGGGTTGTCAACGTCACCAAAGCTCAAAGCAACGTTTGCTGTTGCCCTTGTTGTCTGCTCGCTCAGTGGGCGGGCGGTCTGAGCTGCCCCAACACAGTGCCTGCAAACATATGCAACGAGTTAATAAATAGCAAAGCGCTGAGGGCAGGGCGCAGCCTAGAGCTGGGGTTGTGTATTTTACCAAAAGCCGTAGTTGTAGTACTTGAAGCGAAACAAACAAGAGTGGCACACAAAAAAGCGTAGAATACGGCTGAATTAAGATATAGATTGGATAATACTCTGTAAATTCTAAAATAAATAGAACTTATGAAATATCTATGAACAATTACAATCTGATTATTAAATAATACAGAATGACGAACGATGAAGCGTCAGTTTTATATATATAAGCAAGATTTCCTCGCAGCGATCTCTGTTTGGATGTTAATTTAAGAGCCAAAAGAATTTAATCAAATTCAAGCTCTTCAACTATGCTACGAATTGCCTACGCACGCACTTAAGCTAAAATACTGATCGATGTCACGACGAAGTTTACGCTACAAATAAACAGCAGCATTTCAATAAAATTTTTAAATTGTCTTCATAAGTTTGGCATTCATGACCAAATGGCGGCTCTAACTGAATATTTTGACATTTACATATATTCGAAAATTTAAAAGCCGCTGATATATAGTTATAGGAAATAGTACCACTCTAGCCTGGTCACCCCAGCCAAGCTAACACTCTGACACTGTAGAAGCATAAATAACTGCCAATATGCCAAGATAAACTACAAATATGCAGCTCGCATATATTTTAAAGTCAATACAACCTCTCAGCACAGCCACTGGGTATGTGCAACGAGTCTGCAGCTTAATGCCTTGCGTCAACAATTTGTGCGCCGCGCTGCAAAGTATGCAACTGTTTTTTCCGTTGCATGCTTTTTGGCGTATCAATTTTTGTTTGCAACCAGACAAATGGTTAGTCGGTGGAGCGGGCAGGCCGAGTGTAAAATGCATTGTCCGAACAAATGAAACTTCGAACTGGCCAGAGTGGACTGAGGGGGGGGTTGCTATCAAGCTGGATACATGCTCTTAAAAGCACAGGCATGCCCCGGCATAGGCACACACACAATTTTCATTTTGGATTTTTTTCTTGTTGATTTATTTGCTTATTCTTCATACTTATGCAAGTCTAAGCCTATGCTGTCGTTTAAATGAAAGCTCTTAAAAACAACTAGCAGTACGAATTCATGAAGAATGACTAAAGAGGGAAACGAAAGTTGAAGTCGGAGTCGGAGTTGGAGTTTGGAAAGAACGTAACAAAGATGTCCATGCGATTGACTGACTACACGATGCAAATGATGCAGATGATGCAGAGCCCCGGCAACTGCGTTGTCTACAATATACAATATACAATATATATATAAAATAAGTATAAAATAAAAGCCCGCCCATGTTGCAGTTGGTCCTTAGCGCGGCTGTGGCGGCGGCAGTGGTCCAGCGCCTGGACAGGGCATCCGTTTGGCCAGGTGCTTGCATAGCGGCACATCTCGCACAGCATCGCCGATAAAGACCGAGAGCAGATACCATTGTTTTAAGCCGCCGGTTGATTGCACTTTGTAGTTCCTGAGTGTTTGAGTGTTTGAGTACGGCGCATGTTGTTCACCCAGTCATCATCAGCAGCAACAGCAGCAGTCGGCAACGAAAGCGGATTACAAAAATAATTACTTATAAGTAGCGGGTAATATACACAAGTCCCTTGCCAAGCAGACGAAGTGAATCCTTCTTCTACTACTTCTGGACTGGGGCCATATTAAAAACAAAAGTAATTTGCGAGCAGCAACTGGGCTGGGCAGAAACCAGATATTGGGGTGCTTTAAAGCAGACTGAGCACAGACTCAGTGACATGTTAAAGATGGGCTTGATGCATTTGTTAGTGAGTTAACATATGTGTATTAGAATGAAAATATATATATAAGATGAGAGATCAGCTTGAGAGACTACAATCGTATAAGTTCTAATTCATGTTTTGCTGTTCAAGCACGCACTCATCTCTAGCTCGTCTAGCGTATTTGTTGCTGATTACCTGCTGGCATGCCATGCCGGCCATCTTTGCACACACACTTCAAATCTCACACGTCTGCAATGGGATAATTTAATCAACACGGTAACAAACACATCTGCAGTTGTGAGCGCTGGCTCAAATGGAGAAAGGTGCAACAGCACCAGAAACACAACTGACCAGTGGCAGCAGCCGAGCTGTGTATATGGCGGGCGGCAGGGCTGCCCACTGTGCGCTTGCATAAATTTAATCAAAAACTTTAATCATATTTTATTATTACAAAACACGTCGTGGGCAAACGTACAAAACTTCTAATGCCAATTACATTTGCAGCGCAACGCAAACTAAGCAAACAACATACAAAATGGAGCCACGAGGGGTAGAGAGCGACAGACGGCGGGACGAACGGACGGACAGACGTAGAACACATTTCAAAAATAATTTTGAATATTTGCTCATGACACGTTGGGGTCCAGGCGCTTGGCTACGGTCGGTCAGAGACCAGAAGAGAGGGCGAAGGCGAAGGCGAAGGCAAAAGAAACTTTTGAGTGTTGAAAATTTTGCATGTTAAGTGTGAAAGTGTCAGATGCATGCGTTTGAGGCTGAGGCTGAGGCGAGTGCAAGTGCGATGTGACACAATATTAAATGAAATTTACAACAATGGCCAAAGCTATGAATGCCAAATGTTGCGCATACGACACGTATGCCATAGATTTCCATGCAAAAAGCTTTTGTTTGAGTTTTAAACTATCTTTTGTTTGACCAAAAAATAAACAAGAATTAAATATTTAAACGAGTTTGCCATAAGAACAAAAACATATCGAAGCTATTTTAATACACACAGAAACAGAAAGAGACAGAGAGAGAACGAGAGAGAGAGAGAAATTAATTATGAATCACTGCAGTGCAAGGAAACGCAAGCAAATGAAATGGCTAACAGTGCGGAAAAGAATAATTTCCTCGCAACTCGGAAAAGTCGTGCATGGCATTACCATGACAATAGCGACAACCAGGGAAACTAACTCATCAGGAAAAAAGAATTTATGTAAACTTACAAATTGAAATCCAAAGGCAATGGCAATGCCAATGGCAATGGCAATGCAATGACATGCACATTTAAACTTTGGGAGTACGAAGTACGTGCATCTCGAACTGCAGACAGAGGACAGAGGGAAGACATTAAATTATGCGCAGATGAGTTAGCATTGTCAATGACAGGGCGACAAGGGCAGAAGGGATACAAAACAGCGAAGAAATAATAAAAATTGATTGGAAAACATTCTCAGCTAAAAACAAGCCATTCATTTGCCAAATGACAACAACAGCAGCGCCAAATTGCAACGAATGCAATCCGAGATGTTCATTTGGAAGAGCCAGAGCGACGGGAATGCCAAATGAGCAATAGAATGAAGGAGAAAGAGAGTGAGGGGCATAACAGTACAAGTTGTTACTGTCTGTCAGCTGGGCAGCCATAAAGTCAGCGTGCCACTTGAACAAGAAATAACTAAGGAAATTATCTAAACTAAGAGCAGAACGAAAAGCTGATGCTCTATGAGGCAGCTATAAAAGTATAAATGTGAACGGACAACTAGCTATAAATATATATATATATATAAATATAGTATATATATATATGTATCTATCTAGTATACTCCATTTATCTAAGGATAAGGCCATGCTGCTTTCACCTCTGCTTACTGCTTTGCTTCGTTCTTCTCACTTTAAAAGTCATGTCTAAAATATTCCTATGAAAAGATCAGAAGCTACCAAGGACTATCGACCGACGTTTGGCACATATTTTCAAGTAAAGACAGCTAAAGCTAAAGTCATAGCATATCTTATCATCATTTAGAAACACCATTTAACCAACATATAGCATAGCCCATAGTAGACTCTGTTAGCTGTTTATGCTCCGTAGCTTTAGACTTTGACCTACCTCAAGACCTCGGACCAGGGCGCATGTGGTGCTGCGTTGCCTTCGAAGCCAGAACGTCGTTGGCTGGCAGAACGTGCGGCATGCATGCGACACGGCTCCTCGAGTATGCAAGCCTGTGGCCCGAACTCGCGCAGAATTTCCTTCTTGGCCAACTCAGCGTCGAGGGCGTGCGGGTGGCTGGCGTCGCGTCTGCTACGCGAACGGTACGTATCTGCAAGAGTGACAAAAGGGAAGTTTTTATGTTAGTGGCAGTTGGCAGTTGGCTGTTGGCTGCTTGCTTATAAAACGCGAAATTAGTCAAAATGGCAACAGATGAGAATGCCAAAAACTTGGCCAGCGTCTGCTGCTGTTGCTGCTACTGCTGCTGCCACTGCTGCTGTGGTTGATTGCACAATTTGCGCATTTGGGAGTTGAGAGTGCAGCAGTGCTCAACTTGCTTTGGTATTTCCCTTGTTAACATTCATGATTGCTTGTCATCAACCACTTGACTCTGGGTTTACCCGATAGCGAAATAATAAATAAAACATTGCCATAGCAATTCAGCTAACAACTAAGCGCGCACGTCTGATTGTACAACATTCCAGCCCACAACTTGGCTCTGCTCTTAACAGTCTCTCCACAGCCTTGACCCCATTTGGCCACAACTAAGTGGACGTGCACGATGCCTCAGCAGCAACCTCAAGCTCAGCCGCCAGTTTTGTCACACATTTGAGTCTGGTTTTTAAGCGACTCAGTGCGTTTACCTCATGCTCGGCGCCTAACCAGATGAGAGTTTGGCTTTGTCCACAAATGTTGTAAGAGTTTGTTTTGGTCTTTTATAGGACATGAATGAATATGGCATAATAATTATATACAAAAATAAGATTGAATTGAATTTGGGATTCAATTTAACCAGCTTTGCTGCCTGGCTAGCAGAGCTGTTCTGCCCTTTCAAACTCTATCCACACAATGATATAGTTTATATTTCTTTCAATTTCCATACTTCACTTCATCACAATCAATTGACTTGTGGCTGCTTCAGCTGCTTTGAATACTGGCCAATTATTAATTTATGCACATATTTTGACTTTCACTTAATGAAAAGAAATTAAAAGCTGATTCATGCCACAAGGCGTCAAGTTGCACTTTCACACCCAACCAATGATACGTGCTCAACTTACTCGGATTGAGAGAGTAGGCCAGCTTTTTGGCGAACTGCGATAGGCGCACCGACAGGACAATCACTGGGAAGCCGACCAGCTGCACGGGCAGCTCGAACAGCGGATCCGGATTTTGAGCCAAGCCCTGCTCCACATAGTCCAGCAGCAGCACCAGCAGCACATAGAGCGTGGGCAGCAGCGACAAGGTGCAAATGTAACGCAGATTCATGGCGTGAATATAGTGGCGGAGGCCAGTCAACGAGGCAACTTGGTGCGTTTAATGTCTTTAAGTGACTGAGCCAAGTTAACGCGGCGGCGGGCCGCCAAAGCGCAGCAAACAAACCACAAAAAATACACAAAACTAAAACTCAAAGAGAGAGAGAGGATGACAAAAGTAAAGTGTAAACCTAAAAACAACAACAACAACAGCAGCGGCCGCAAGCGACTCTCTTCGAACCAAGTTGGTGGCCAAGTTTGCTTTGCATTTTGACCAAGTTTCGTGCGGAAGCAAAAGAAGCCAAAGACAAGTGAAAGTGAGGCAATATGGTCAAGTAGAGGGCGCAGCCGAGCCTACCCAGCTGTATGTGTGAGCGTGAGTATGTGTGCAACAATAGCGGACAAACCAGTTGCAGCTCAGCTGTTGCCTCTCTCTCTCCCTCTCTCTCTGTCTCTGCTCTCTTGCTTTTCCTTTCTGCTTGCAATTATGAAAAGTTATGAAATTCTCCATTTTAGTGGCCGTTACTTTTGCACCTGTAATTTCCTCTTGACTTAGGCATTTTGGCGTGTCTGCCATGCCATGCCTGGCGTGTCTGGCGTCTGGTATGCGTTACAGTTGGCTTTTGCATATCAATTACTTAATCTACGTTTGTTTTTTGTTTAGCCACATGCGCTCAATTCCGCTCGCCATTTGAGCTCGAGGTGCGCGCTTTGTCTTAGGTTAAGGCCCGAACCCAAGCCCCAACAACAATTATCAAACAGTTTAGCAATTTTCATGGGGCTAAGTGTTAACAAAAATAATAGTTTAAATGATATATAAAGTATGATTTAATATAAGATAGCATCTACTTATAGTTTAATACTCTAACTCAGACACGCAGCATTTGAACTTAAGCGAAAGCAGAGATAAATCTGTCTAGATACTCATATAAAGCTTGTAAATAAGATTTTGATATACCTTTTACAGCCCATCTTTAACGTATTATTAACAACTCGTTAAGACGTATCTCCCTAACTTGGCTTACAGCAAACCTACTCAATTCGCAGATTACGCACATCATCAGTTCGCATTTCCACACTAAAATTTACTGTTGTTGATTTGTCCAATTAACGCAATTTGCAGTTCATTTTAATAACTCAACTTTAGGCAATTGTTTGGCCAACCATTTGTCAAGTGCGTGGTCTGCGCGCCATGGAGCACGTGTTCACGTCCACGCTTTATGGCCAGACCTGGTTGTTCAGCGCTGTGCAGATTGTGATTTATGTGCCGCTTGGCTTTCAATTACAAGCTCATTGAGTACATTGTCTAGGCAAACTGATCATGGCCAACTATCTATATCGAGATCGAGTCAGTTGGTCGACTAGCTGTGCTTGCCGTTAGCCACACAATTGAGTCTAATAACAGACACTGGCTGACAAGAACTGACACAATCGGTCGATCGCTCATTCACTCACAGTTAAGTCAAAACTTGACCGACAACCAGTTAATCAGTCGGTTGCCCGGTTGCGCAAGACGGCGCCCGCTTAAGCTGCAGCTTGGCAGCACCCACTGCTAACCTGGCTTACATTTGCAGCAAGCTTTTGATTCGCATGCTTCAATGTAGGCTAGAAATGCTGTGTGCTGATACCCTAGCATGAGTAGGAAAAGGCTATGACTGATCTTTACAGATATAGCAAAATGAACTCATTACCACAGAATTGAGAGTCATTGAAGAGAGCAATGCTGATAACTTAGCATGGGCCTCAAAGCCCACATGCGTGAACTTTATCGAGACTGTAAAGTATATAGATACATATACAAAAGAGGGGGAAGAAAGAGAAAGACAGATACTCCTTGCCTCGCTATACAATTCCAATGAACAATACATTAACTGGTTATATAACCAGCTAATAAGAATAACTAAAATTAATTATATAATTCTTAAGAATAACTTATATTAATGGAAATATTTCTACAATGATCTAAATTGTTATAAAAAAAAAAAACAATTTTATACTAGCCAGGAAATGAGTTTATAAAGTCACACATCAATAGCTTCAACCAGTTCAACTTGAATAAACATTACTTTTATATTCACAGAATTTACATAAAATTGTTTACAGGGTATTAATGCTTCAAGCACAGCAATTGTTGCATATGCATGTTTGTTTTTGCTGTCATGTTTCCTTTGTTGGGCCGCGTAATTTTCATGTTTTTCCAGTTGCCTGACACTTGTTGCCGTTTTGGTTGCACGCTCACCAGTCCGGATTCAAGTGGGAACTGGGCTGGAGAGAGTATGTGTGAGAGAGAGAGAGAAAGAGAGAGAGAGAAGAGTAAGAGTGCTTGCCTTTCCTTTACTTTTGGCCAATGCAATGCGGAAATATTAGGCAACGCAACAAACTGATAGAAGTTTGACTGTCTGTTGAAAGTCTTATAAGCTGGCTGCACTTGCCGGCACTCGTCACACGTTGCACAACAACAACAGCAACAACAAACAACTTGTCAAATGTCAGACCAAAAATTGTAAGAGCTGCACTGGTCGCCATTCCCAAATCGAAACAATGAAAGTGCGCCGAGGTCCACTTTTGGCACGCAACGAGCGTAACAACCGGCTGACTGACCCAATTCCATTGATATTACAAATTGTTTACTTTTATTGTTTATTGTTGATTGTTTCTGTTAAGCCATCCAATGAAGGCACCAAATAAAATAAAACGTCATTTCGCGCGATTGTTTTAACATGCTTGTAGTTTTGGTCTTTGGCAAGCCGACATGGCCTAAATCGAAGCTCTTGCCAAACGCAACGTGTTTGGGCCGCCATAATAATGGTTATGCCACACAAGTCCTACAAGTCGATTGCAGAGTCGCTGACTTGTTTATCTGTACGCCATAAATTCGCTAGAATTGCTCAGCGAATTGACTTGTTTACTTTCTTAACTCAACTATTGTTTAACACTTAAGTAGCCATTTAATATGTTTGCCATAATGCCGACATTTCGCTCAGATTCTTCAGTTATTTTATGGCATGTGTGTGCGTGTGTGTGTGGTCATTTTTACGCCTCGAGCATGTTCAATGAGGCAATCAGCGAACCCAAATATTGTGCCCACTGTTTAGTGCCTTTTCGTTTGAGCTGTGCAATGTCAACAAACGATTTGCATTTTAAGTGAATTCGCTTTCGATGTGCCCGATTTATTACACTGCGCCCAAAAGTATGCAATACAGTGTACACAAATTTGCATACGAGTTTGAAGCTCGATTAGCAATCGAAATTACTCTGATTACTCTCTGATCGGTTGGGCTTTCCAAGTGTCTAAGAGACAGACCGTATCCTCAGCTAGAGCAATTGAAGCTGCAGTTCCAGAGCGCTCAAAACTGTACCCTTTGTACTCGGCAGATATGCCAACACCTCAGTGCAAGTTGAGAACTGGTGCTGGAATCCTATAAACTGTTGCATGTTTTGCACTGTTCTGCGCTAGAAGCCTTTGCTTCACTGCAGACATTCCGGCAAATGCTGGGCCAAAAGGTGGTACACAAAAGTCGGTACATACCAACTTTGCCACTAGAAGAGGTGACTGACCGAATGCGTTAATGTGATCTTCAATTCCGAGAACTACTTAAGTTAAATATCTTGATGCCACCCTTGATAAAAGACTAGCACATATTAGGTAGGTGACCGCATACACAAAATCAAATTTAAATAACTGAATATAATAACTAAAGTGGCAGAGTTCATTGAGCGACACAGCTCTAGTTATGTAAACAGACTAATATTGCTTCCAAACCAAATAATATCTTATCTGGCTACCAATAACAACAGGCGAAGACAGAAAAGAGAACATTTTTTAGACTGCAGGGGAAAAAAAACAAAGTGAAATGTTGTAAAATAGAAAATAATATTAGAATAAAGAATAAATAGGCCAAGATTCATGGAGCATACGTTGGTTGGTTTAAGACTATAAACTGTAAGAAATTGTAAAATTATAAGAAAATAAAGCTGCATTAGCAATCGCATACAATCCATATGCTAGCTATTAAAAAACGTAGAAATATCAGGCAATAAGTGATTGCAATTGAAAAGAAATATTATATATTTAATCAGATGTCTTTAGCCAAAGGCGCCTTTCATCAGCTGTGCTTTATAGCCTCCAGTTATGGAAACACAAATTCAGAAATTCATAGTTTAACATAAATACAAAAATATTCACTTCATTCTCAGACATTGAATAGTCGTTAATTCGATTGGAAAATCTAGCTTGATCATGATATTAAAGTCTACACCATAATTATTGTGATGAGGAAATCAGTTTCAAGCACTTTTAGTAAAAACTCTCCTAATGAGAAACGAGAAAGTGTTTAGTCACTGTTGGCTTATCGTGATTGGGTTGTGGTCACACTGCAAAGCTTGATTGAAGTGCAACCCGCCAAACACATATTACAATTGCCATTAACTCTAATACGACATTTCCTAGCACTTAAAAAATAACAATTATAAATACATTTTACATTTTCCTTTCCATAGCCAAATGGCGAAGGGCGTTTTAGCTATGTACTAAAAGGCCTAAAGATGATGCAGCGCAATTTAGCTATATATATACAGATGTTAACATATAGTATATAGTTGTATCATTAGCCTGCCCGCAGCACAGGCAGAAACACTTTGGAATTCATATTAAATAACAATATGCATTTATTTACAATTACACGCGCGTCGAACTAAGGCTAAGAAAACTAAAATATAATTGAGATAGACTAGCCACGCTTAATGACTACTTAGCGCACTTAGAGCTAATCGATACGAATTACAAATTGTCACATCAGTCATGCCGTCACAGGCTCCACCACCATGAAGGCACTTGTCATTGCTTGCAGCCAGCCGAGGGGCTTGGAGAGTGAAAAATTTTATAGTACAATAGTTAAGTCTCTTCAGCTTGGGGCCCGCATCGAGATACAATCATCTTCTTCTGTATATATTTGTGTGTGTGAGTGTGTGATGTCCGTGTGTGTGTGTGTGTGTGTGTGTGTGTATGTGTGTGTGTGTGTGTATGTGTATGTGTATGTGTATGTGTATGTGTATGTGTATGTGTATGTGTATGTGTATGTGTATGTGTATGTGTATGTGTATGTGTATGTGTATGTGTATGTGTATGTGTATGTGTATGTGTATGTGTATGTGTATGTGTATGTGTATGTGTATGTGTATGTGTATGTGTATGTGTATGTGTATGTGTATGTGTATGTGTATGTGTATGTGTATGTGTATGTGTATGTGTATGTGTATGTGTATGTGTATGTGTATGTGTATGTGTATGTGTATGTGTATGTGTATGTGTATGTGTATGTGTATGTGTATGTGTATGTGTATGTGTGTGTGTGTACGTACGTCACTACATCTAGGGGTTAATTAAATAATCTATGATCACATTGGCTGGCATCTAAACGCGCACCTTATAGCTGAGTTTCATTAGCTTCTTGGAGCTGATGGGGCAGCTCGGCCAGAGATTGGCACAGCCCATGGGACCGCTCAGATTATCGCTAGTGTGACGCATCAGTTCGCCCATGTGGGCAGCAAAATACCATTTACTTGGCGGCATATTCATCATCCAGGGCATGGTCGGCGATCTGCAACATAATGACAACAAAATGCGGAAGATACATTTAGTAAATTAGTCCAAATAACATTTCTATAAAGCATGCATAGCTCAGGGCTGCACACGGGGTCGTATTTGTTTCAGCTTTGTCTCAAAAAGCTACCTTGTGTGTAGACAGCTGCTCAGTGGAACACAACGATTCTGTATAGACGGTAACAGTTCACCTTCGACTCAAGTGCGAGGTTACAGCGTGACAGCATGACAGCGCCGCGTCGTCTAGGTGAGGTAGGTTAGGCCCGATCGATGATCAGCCATTACACAAGCCAATAGTGGAATTGTCTACGCTGTTGCCTAAACAAGGCCAAGCACTCAGTATTGTTGTAAACATCTTCTCTTTTTTTTTTGTAAACTGAGCTTAGTTCATTGAACGACCCGACGGAGCAGAGATCAACAGCAGTTGAAAAGTGATTATCAAACAAATGTTGTTACTTTTAGTTGCTCTCACTTAAAAGGGTCAAACTACAAGCTCTAGCAGATCTTTACATATATACTATGTACAGTTGATCACGACTCACGGCTGTCACTTACCTTATCAATCTAAGCAGCTCGCGCTCCTTTTCGCTCAACTGGTATTCCTGCTTTGCAGCCAGCTCGCACAGCATTTTGGGCAGACACGATTCCTTGATGGTATCCGACAGCTGTGACTTGGTCTTCAGGTTGGCTGCAGTCATAGCCGCAGCTGTCACCGGCTTAAGTGCAGCTGCTGCTGACAACTCATCAAAATCATGTTCTAAAATTAAAAAAAAAAAAAAAAAAAATTGATTAGTTGAAAAAATAAAAGATCTTAACTCATTTTGCTTGTGCACTTCTAGGTATTTCAAGTTTGGGTATTTGAAGCTTTAAATTCTCACAAATAGCTACCTTTCAACTGCATAAAAACAAACACATCAAGGCCACAGCGGCGAAATTCAAAAATATTTTGGGCATCAACACAAAGGAAACTTCTAAGCAACGTTAGGTCGAATGTGAAATACACTTAAGTGCAAGGTATTTGGTATAACAAATAAATATTTTGTTACTTGTGGAAGCCATATAAAGCACAGTCTAACGTAAATAGATATAGAGGGAGAGAGAGAGAGAGAATGAAACATATATATGTATGCACATATATCAAGTATCTTTATCATCAATTCAAAGTAAAAGTTCAATTGCGACTGACTAAAATATTATATTTCTGTTAGCCAAGTTAAATAGAATATTATTTACATGTGCCAAATATAAATATATATTTTATTATAAATTCTAAAGTGAACTTAAATATAAATTAAGAAAAGTATTGAAGTCAACTGCAGATGAATTTGAATTTTATGAATTTATCGCTGACCAATTTTAAGCATTTTTTTTAGCTTTTTTTCAAACATTTTTTTTAAATATTTGCTGAACTGATACAAAACCCAATTTTATTTTATTTAACAAGAATAAATCAGGTTCCACTAGTAAACAAATTTTAGGACTTTTGCTCGAATTATATAGAAAGTATTCAATATTAACAGATAACAATATAAGGATTATATGAAAGAGTATATTGAAGCTCGCAAATAAACGAAATATATTTACCCATAAATGCGCATTTATATTATGGAAATTGTTTTCGTTTGTGGCAAGTTTGGCTTTAATTAAACATCCACGTAAATATTTAGCTGTTAAATACCCAGTAAAATAAACTGCAAATACCGTGTGCGACTAGATGATGCCCTGGCCAGCAACTACCTTTAATTCATTTATAAAAATAAAAAAAAATATGTAAATATTTCACTTTCAATTTCGGTTCGGTTCGGTTCGTTAAATATTTGAATGGAGTTACGTTGTTGCGAATTGTTTAAATATTTATTTGTTTAATTTTTTTTTTGTCTTATTAGCAATGTGAACGGTCACAGTCAGAACTCGCCCCCAGCAAGGCCAAAACGTGCGTTGAACTTTGATTTTTTTCCTAAATGAATTTCAGCGCTTAGTCAAATATTTGCTTAGTCATTTGGTCGATGTTTAGTTTAATTAATTATGGTGTATATAAATAATAAATTTAAGTTGAAACCACCTGGCAGCTATTGGCAATTAACCACATATCAGCGGACCCAACTGCTGTCCCTGTTGCTACCCTCAGCTAATCCAGCCAGCTGAACTTTGTACGCGGAAAAGAGTTTTGCAGCCCGAACAGAAGTCGAAACCTGTGAAAAGTGACGCAAGCCGCGCGCAGGGTGGCGTTTAATTTGTGGTTTTTAATTTATGGCCAGATGAATATTTTAGCCAAGTTTTGTTTGTTCGCTGGAGCTCGAGTCCCAGCCAAACCTGATTGCCAACGACTGTCGCAATGCATTCAAAATGATTCTGAGCCAAAAGAAAGCCAGTCATAGACTATTATCAAAACAATATTTGAAATGAGCTCACTTTGTGTTTAAGTGCACGTACTGTCTGTGCTTTGATTGGGCCTCGATAAATAAGTGCAAGTTCTGCATGTTTATCACGCACTGCACTTATCAGTGACTTGTCTTGGCCAAGCGACGTGAAATGCATGCCAAAAAGTTCAGATTGGCTATCGTTCGTTTAAGTGAACGAAACCTGTAGCATAATGACCCTTGTTATGTTTTTACAATTCCATTTGCCAGCCATTAACACCGATTTTATGCAATAGCCGAGAATTAATTTCAGGGCACTCTCGATTTCCGTAGAACTAGTTTGCAATCACTAATAGAGCGGCGATTGGCGACGATTACGTATTGAAACTGGTTTCGTTCGGCATTTCCAAGTGGCTCAAATGCTTAGCTTAAATCAGTTCAATATACATGAAAGTAGCACAGATCCAGTCAAGTTTTCTGAAGTCTTGGGTTCAGGCCTTCTTCATTCGTTTTGTTCCGCCAACTTCCTGTTAACTTGGCATAATCAGCGCAGCTCTGCAGTCTCGTCTAGACAATGTGCACGGCATTGGCATTTCAAACTCTGCCAAATCAAGAGCCATTGAAATATTGTGAAAGATTCCCCATTTCCAAACAGTTGGGAAAGTTGTAGTGCAGTTTCCCATACAGATTTCCAGCACATGCAAAAGGCGACAGGGAAGAAAATAAAAACTTGTCGCTGTTCGTTGATTTTATTACGTGAAGTTTATTTGCTTGGCATTTTTCCACTTTCACCTCGACGCAAGCAAAATACACAGAAACCCCAGCATACAAACATGAAATCAGCCGAGACGAGAGAGTGAGACCTCAAAGCCGATCGCTGATGATATCATGTTAATGAACTATGTTATTCCGGTTAGATTTCACAGCTGTAGCTCCAAATTGTCAAGTTAACATTTACTTTAAGCAATAACTATCAGAAATTAACATGTTTGACCTGGGATCGGTGTACTGTCAATAAGGCGAGACTAGTGGTTAGAGCTGATCAGAGCTCACTTGATTAAGGTCGAAAATATCAAACGAATATTAATTGACAATCAGGAATCCTAAAAGGTATAATGCGATCGCTGAAAACTTGTCTAAAGTTAACATTCACTTAACATGCTGCATACTATATATTAACGTTAAGCGTATGACAAGCTTAAACTACTACCCGATTATATCTTGGATTGCACTTGATAAGCTGTTAAATCTTAAATATTAACATGAAGAGCTTAAGCTACTGCCAAAACACTATCTCTTTCAATGCACTTGCTACAGTTAACATTCACATAAACATGAATTACTCTCATAATATTATCTCTAAGCTTTTTGACCTCATTTCAATTGATTCTTCAGCTTCATGGTTTACCCATACAAAACCTGCCTCAAGCTGCACTTTGACTTTCGTTTAATTTAATTAACTTTTTTATTATTGAGCTTTTTACTCGTGTGTCTATCGAGAGTCGCCGCATTGCATAATCGTAGTCGCATGTTGAATAAAAAAATAAATAAAAAAAAAAAGAAAAACATTTACGACTCTTATGTCACTTGTCTACCATGACTCTATAAAATTATGCAAATCGCTGGGCATTGGAAAGTGGTTACAAATATGCTTCGAAAGCTTCAAACATTTGTGCGGCATGGGCACGGGTAAAGTGTTAAATAACATGGAATTCGATTATCCGCGAGCCCACTTCGATATCTGTTGCGTGACTTGCACGGGAAGCAAAAAATGCAAATTGAACATATTAGCTGAGAACTGACTAAACAGAATATATATATCAGAATAAACTGGAAGCTGATAAGTGTTAAAAAATAAATTTTAAGAAAAAAAATCCAAATTTATTATATTCTAAACTGGATTTCAATTTGACAATTGGGGTGCAACCAAAGATAAAATTAATTTTATATTTTATGATCAAACTGATCTTTGTTGTCTAATTCCAGGCGGCAAATCAGCTAGACAGCAGAAATTGTCTAGTTAAACTAGATTTTTTATACTGATTCTAATGTCTTTCAAAAAAGAAAAAACGTTGCTTAAATAATGAGCCAACAAATAACATGTCAAGCAAAACATTTAATTCTAATTCTAGACAATCTTTTTATACTTAGAAAAAAACTCGTATGGAAACTTTTTAATTAGCTGCTTAAAATGCGGGGCAATGCTTTTTTGGCCGGCACTTAAATGGCCTGTTAAATGTCAAACATTTAAGTGTCTATGAAATAGTCTAGACAGTTCAAGCTTTAAGCGACGACACAACATGGGTACAACGCCAAGCTGTGAAGCCTAAACAAATGCCCAGTCTAACAAAGCCCTGCCAAGAATCCGAGTGTTATTTGTGAATAATGCGAAAAAGAGTTTGTCAGAAAAAAACATTTCTGAAAGCAATTACATTTGCATGTAAGTCAATTGTAGTTGGCCTCAAAAATTATGTCATAATTGGCAATTTTCAAAAATAAAACATTAAAATTTTAAAATTATTATGTATATATATAGACTTATATATAAGGGCAGCCAATTCCGGTTAACTGGCAAAGCTTTTATTCAATTATTCGCTTACACGTGTTGCCAGCATTTTACATTACAAATAAAAAAGCATGAGACTGCCATTTATGAATCGAAATTGACCTTGATACAAACAAATAAAGCGCGACTTATATAAAAAAAAAAATAATGAAAATGAATAAACAGACAGCACAGAGAGTCGAATTCATGAAGCGAGCCATAAAAACAGAGCGAGCGAGACAGGCAGCTGTGTTGCAATGTGCCAAGTGTGTAAAAATTTGCGTTGTTAATGCCAAAAAGAAATACAACAAAAGTCAAGCTTAAATTTGCGTATACGAAAAACCCAAATTCGATTACAAAATTGAAATGCAACTCAGATGGAATATGGTGTATGGTAGATGGTAGATGGTATATGGTAGATGGTATATGGTAGATGGGAATATGGTATGAAGTCACTCACCTTCGCCTATGTCGATTTCGGCATTCTTCTGCTGAAACTTGCCAGCAGCAGCTGGCCCGGTTGGCGGACCCCCACCCTGCACGCCCACCTCATCCGGATGATCCGATTTAACGCCGCGCACACTGTAGCCGCCATAGCCAAAGAGATCGCCAACCAGCAGCAGTGAAGCGACTCCAAATATCATCAGGCGGCAGCGCCAAGCGGTGTCCATGAGCGCCATATCGAATGTGCTTGGTTATTATTTTTTTTATATATATATATATATATATATTTGTATTATTGGAATAACTTGTCGTATTTAACTCAGGATTTGTTATCACCTTTTGATGGGGTTTTTTTTTACAATATAGCACAGCTTGTGACAGTGACACTTTTTTCAATGAAAACTTGTGAGTGCGACAAACAAAAATGAAAGTTGGAAAAACGAAAGTAAACGATTTGCGTTTTATATATATTTGCTTCTGTTTCTTTCTGATTTCTTTCTTTTTTTTCAGTTTGAAAACGTTTTTAAATTAAACGCTAGTTGCCGTTAACGGTTGTTGTTGTTGTTGTTTGTTGTCGTCGTAGCGGCACAGTGGCTATTAAATTTGGCATTCAAGCGCACACGGCACGAGTTAGTTGTAACTGTAACCGTAAATCCGCAGCAAAACACACGCGACAAAACGCTAAGCGACGCGTGCAACCTGAAGGCGGCTTACAGCAGAACTGAAGCAGCTGCCGTAGCGCTTAGCTCAGCTCGACTCAAGCCAGCCCAAACAGCTGATGGCCAACAGAGAGAGAGAAAGAGAGAGAGCGGGAGAGTCGGAGAGTACGCAAACGATCACGCGATAGAGTGAGAGAGAGAGTCAGTTAACTTACCTGCTGCTCACCTGTTGCTGACTTTTAGCACTCACTGTTGTGTTAATTAGACGCCAGTAGTTGTGCATCAAACAAAAACAGATATACGAAACGTTTTACTTTGGAACACATCCAATATACATATATACATGGGTATATACCATCTCGTTTATATGCATATAGGCTCGATCGCAAAAACCATGTATTTGGAGCGACAACAAATTATTTTTGGTTTCTTGAGTTCGATTACCTGTCGCGGGCTAATGTCCGCTGCTGATTTTATTTAAGTGCAGCTTAAGTGCACAGTGGTTCAAGTGTCAGCAAAACAATGTACGCACATTTACATAGATAAGTAGGTAAATTTAATTTAAAAAAAAAACCTTGAGTTTCAATTAAAATTCAAATAAATTTTTAGACAACAAAAGAAATTCCGATATATATAGGAAAGTATGTTGAGAAAAAGCATTTTATACAATTTAAAAACATTTAAAACAGTCACAGAAAATAAATAAAACATTTAAATAAAACTTATACTTAATTTTAATAATTTATAGTTTTGTATTAAAGTTAAATAATTGTAGTTGTTTTTTTAAGAAATTATTGAATTAAAAATTATTATAAAATATAAATATTTAACTTCAATACAACAAAGTATTAAAAATTATTATTGAATTAAAAATTATTATAAAGAAATATAAATATTTAACTTTAATAAAACAGAGTATTAAACAGAAATATTTAAAGCATATTTAAAGACATTTTCATATAGTTTTAAATTTTATAAAAATGTTTTTTCTTGGCGCTTTTTTCGCAATGATATCGGATATTTATGTTTTCATCTAAAATGTGATTAAATTCCAATTGAAATAAAATTTTTTTTAAAAATTAAATCTACCAACACATAAAATATATAAAAAAAGGATTCAATAATAATTAAAATAAAAATGTTTATTACATATAATACAGATAAAAATACTATATCTGTGCTGGGATGAGCTCTCACTAACTTAACATATTTATAAATAAATTTAGTTATGTATGTCTCGTTAGATAAAAATGTTTTTCTCAAGGAAAACCATTATGTTCTTTGCTTAATAACTATAATTTAAATATGTCTTAATTATAATTTCAATGTAAATAGGCAGACTTAGCATAAACTAGATAGACATTTGTATAGCCTATGTTGATTATGAACATTCCGCAGCATTGTTTGCATAGAGGATAAGACAGTTGCGTGTCTTTTGTCACGTACGCACACGCCGTGTCAATATTTGGATAATATTCTAAAATATGCGACAGCTGCAACTAGAGCTGGCCCATCGGCAGGTAAAAGGTCACTGAGCTGCACACATCCATTACCTGGGCCATTCCCTGTCCAGCTGATATGATGGAAGAAAAAAAAAATAAGTAAAAACCCGTTTGACCCTGATGGAGTGAGTGAGTGAGTGACTGACAAACGGCAAGTGCTGCAATTGCCAAGAATCCAAGTGAAATAACCGGACGGCGGCTTAAATGCAGCTCACAGCTAAGCGGAACGTGACTTGTTACTGCTCCGGCTCCAGCGTGGCCAACAATCACCGAAAAAGGTAAATTAAAGGTAACAACAAGAACAGCGACAGCAAACTGCAACTGACTGCAACTGACAACTGGCAACGGCCGCTAACTGGGCTCTAATGCAACTGTTAACTGTTAGCTAAAAACTGTGAGAGGTTGCCACAGAACTCCAGTTTGCTTGCTCACTTTGGCTCGCCTTCGAATTGCCAATGCCGCCGACGTCCTTCAATTAAAAACTCGTACACCCATAACACAGCTATGCCCTGAACACAAACAGCAACAACAACAACAACAACAACAACAACAACAGAAACTAAACTGAAAAACACCTTTAGGCATTGTGAGCTGCCAGCTAAACCGAATGCTACAAAAAAAAACAAAATAAGTACAAAACAATTTTCGCGTCGAAGGTTAACGGCAAAGTCGACGCCAAAATAAAGAAAGATAAAAAAAACACCAACTTCATTGCTGTCTGTGCAGCGAGGCATGCGGCTAAAAAGTAATATTTATAATTATTATTTTTACTTTTTTAATGCCCGCGTATACCTCCGGTGCAGATAAAGCTGATTAAGTCTTGCGGTTAGCTAACCGGTAGTCTTTTTTCTCTTAGCTAATTTGGCCAAAAGCAAGACGTTAACACGTCACTTTGATTGTTGCAAATCTATGCCCGATAAATATATATCACATTATACACTGCTGTATACGTGCTTACGTATTTACGTATTTAATTTAATTATATACTTGATAACTGACATTTTTCTGTTTTCTGTTTTTTAATATTTTTGTAATTATATATTTTGTTTATTGTTTTCGTTTTGTTTATTATTGAACTGTGTTAATGTTAAACTGACAGCTATATTAAAATATCATTATCAACGGTATAATGTATTTGGCAAGAATATTTTACATAATATTTTTTATATTATATGTATTTTTTTAATCTTACTAATTTTTTTTCTAAGTTCTCAGTTGGCTCAAAGCTGTTTAAGAATCGCTAGCAAAACGAGTATTTGCACATTTATTATGTTTTTAGCATGCTATTAACAATATAATAGCATTTCTATTATTATTTGATGTTTTTATCTGGTAATATACTCCTAACTATTATCTTTATTATAATTTGTGACTGTAATTTTAATTATTTTTTTTTTATGCAAGCTTAAGGTCAAAATGGTTAAAGAATCACTTGAAAGCCCGCAGACCTAGATGCAAAGGCATATATACCTAAATGGAAATATATTATTTAAAATAATATTTTTGTTTGGCTTTAAATATTTACTACCACAATTTTAATATTGTTTTGTGTTTAAACTAATGCTGCAAAACGCTGGCAAAGTTTTATAAATAAATAATATTTTATATATTTTTATTTATTTTCTAATATGAGAATTTTTGGCATTTATAATTTTTTATTATTTAAAAATTTTTTTTATTAATGTAACTTTTCGCTCTTGAATGTTTTCGCTTTCGAAACGCGCAGTTTTTCGTATTTAATTATGTCGAGTTATATTTATATAATTTGATACTTTATATATTTTCTTATATTTCTTTATCTATTTTTATTAATACAGTCTTTATTATTTGTATTATATTATTTTTATATTATTTTACAATTTTTTTGTAGAGTCTACCTATGACACTATGTTGCTTAAGAATCGCTAGCAAGGAACAAGTACTATTAAATTAATTTTCCCGTAATAAACGATATTTTAAATCTGATAATATAATATTATACTAATTATTTTAATATTACTTTTATTTTATTAAATATTATTTGTTATATAATATATTAATAAAATTAATAAAAATTTTATATTATTTCTTCTTATTAACATTTAGCACAAAGCAGTTTAAGAAACGCTAGTAAAACGCGCAGTTTTAAAAATAAATACAACTGCGTCAATATCTTTCTAAATATATTTATTATATATAGTATATTATATATCCCAATATAATGTTTTATAAAATTTATTCAGTTGTATTTTTGTGTGTGTGTGTATATTATTATTACTAATAAAAGTTTATACTTTTTTTCCAATTTTAATTTTAGGTACAGTTAGTTTTTAGCTTGCAGCAGTTTGGTAAAAAAAAAACGCTAACAAAACGCGCAGTTTTAGCTGCACTGCTTACGAAGCTGTAGCTAACAGTTCAGCAATGACTGCTTCGACTGCTCATAAACTAGTTTTATTTTTGTTTAATTTATGAAAAACAAATTTGTAAACAATTTATTAAAATAAACCTTTAGCTATATTTTAAATCTGATTTCATTTTTTGGTGTATATACATATATATCTAAAATTATAATTTGTCTTTAGGCATATTATTTAAGAATCTAAAGCTTAAACTCGTTTTCAGCTTCTACATCAACATTTCAAATTGATTACTGATATAAAAAAAAAAAAAATAACACGCACAACATATGTTCCTGTCGCGCTACAGACAAAGCTCGAAATTTATTTCCAATCAACTTGAACTGTTGTTACAGCTGCTTCTTGATAGATGTTGAATGTCTTTGCTTTAAGCGATTTCGCACGTATCCAAAAGACCTTTTAAGACTGTATTTTAGCAAATATCTTGGCTAATTTAATTAAGGCGTACAATTAAAGACATTTAATTCCTTTTACTTAAATGCATTAGACGATGACGTCAATTAAATTAGATTCTGCAATAAATACACTAATGGAAAATTGCTGCCCACACCGCGAGCAGCTGAGCTGTGGGAGTGGGTGTGGGTGTGGGTGTGGGCGTGGGCGTGGGTGGGCAGCACGCAACGGAAGCGCTGCCTGGCGGCTTATTTGGTGGCAACACCTGAAACCAATGAACCACACCCAAGCACCCCCCTCCCCATTCACAATGTTTGGCACCCTGCGGCGCCTACTTACATGCTGTTAATTTATGCTAAACGCATCGCGTCTTTGCATTTAATTGTGAAATTAAATTGGTTGCGATTGATGTGGAAACGATGCGAGCAGAAGGGGCAGGGACAGGGGCATTGTGGTAAAGTCCTTCTTAAATAACCCTTTTATATATAGCTTAAGATACTTTGACTTGGATTTGTATTGGCAAAGGAATCAATTAATCTCTTGATATCAATCTGTCCACTGACAGCTGCTTTTAGACAACTCTAATCCATCAGTCTCAGTTCTTACATCAATCTCTATAAATCTCAAATCAGATTTGGCCCACGCTGTTTATTAGGCAGCGCATTTCTATGGCAATATATTTTGAAGATGCCGTTGCATAAACAATAATTAAATGTGACCAAATTTAATTTCATCCACATGGCCGAAATGCAATGTGACAGTTGGGCGGGGCGGGGCGGTGCGGTGCGGGGCGGTGCTTGAAATACAACAACACATGCAAATGCCTGCATAATTATGCGCTGCCTATGCCTGTGTAAGTGCTTGTTATACATATACATATCTATGTCCAAGTGTGTTTATGTGTGTGTGTGTGTGGCATTCCTGATAATGTGCAGTTTAATTACAGAGCTCTACATGCACACAGACAACAATAATAACAAGTAGAGAATGCAAATTTGTAGACGACGAACTGGAAATGCCCTAGCAAAAGGTGGAATATGAAAAAGTACTAATAATGACACTTATTCAATATAATAATTAGATTTGGTTAGATTTGCAGCGCAAAAGAGAAATAGTTTTGGATTTCAGTTTATATTTCAAATAAACTTCCAGTTTTGTAACACCGCTTTGTTTTGCTATGGTCAACTAACATAAAGTCTGAAATTGTAATTTATTCTTGAAATAATTTCATTTTAAATAACAGCATAATAATTATAAATATAAATGAAAAATGACCCAAAACTATAATTAGAATTAAAAATATAAATTATAAAATCAATAAAATAACAACTTTGTTGGTAAATTTTGATTTATTTAATAATTAATTGAATTTAATTTATATATTAAAATCTAATTATAGTATTTGATCATTATTTATTTATTTTTCTAATTATTATGTTCTTTCGTAAATAGTTATTTTTCTAATTAAACCTGATAATGTAAACTTCTTAAATTTGGTTTTATAAATAATAAAGCTTCAGGCAGGCCTAAGCAAATTTTGCTCCATGGCTGACTATTCTTCAAATACATATTCTAATTGCCAATCGAAGACAAGCAAATGCTCTAGCGGGCGTTTCGTTTTAGTTTTTTTTTAAGGCAAGAACTTAGCTTTAAATTTGATGTTATGTTTCAAATTTATCACATTTGTATTTATATTATTATATTTGTTATTTATATTGTTATAAATAATATCAGTCATTTTTTTCTAGCTTTCTATTTTATTTTTATTAATAATTTTTTTTCTTTTATATACCAGGCAAGAAACTAAGTCTGTGCTCTAAAATTGTATATATTATATGTAAATATATAAATTATATATTATCAAAATAAATGATAAAACAAATAAATAACATTTTATATAGTATCAGCGCTTCTTCATCAAGCATTCTTCAATATCTCAAGCTTAGCCAATTATATTTTTAATATAGCAAATCTCGCCTCATAGCTAATTGACTCCTACTATCAACCTGTTAAGCCTTATAATAGGCAGCTCGACATCTTTGCATAAATTCAAATTAGTTTGCAACGTTGCTTCACCCTTCACCAGTGTCCGCCCATCGAATTGCCCTTGCCATTCTCGCATCACTTTTAATTTTAAATGTGAGACAATGTTCCTTTTGGTCCTGTCAGGTGCACAACTGTATCTACATCTGATTGTCTCCGATTATGTGTGTGTGTGTGTGGCTGTGTGGCTGTGTGGCTGTGTGTGTATGGGTGTTTATTTGTGTGCGCTGTTTATTGGCATCCATTAGATAATGGAATTTATGTCAAGCATTTGTTGGACTTCTCACTCGCTGACAAAGTCATCTTGCCTTTGCCTTGAACATAAGCAAATTATCTGGTTTATGCCTAAGACTAACAATATTTAATATTTTATATATATATATATATATATATATATATATATATATATATATATATATATTTAATGAGAGCCGGATACGATGCTGGCTATGGTTGAACATATCGAGCAACTGTCATTCAATTCATTTTGCATATCAATGCGGCCACACACTAAGAGCTGTGAACAAAAAAAGAGGTGAACAGAACTGTGTATTTACACTAATTAACACAGCAAAGTTGCTGCGCACAAATAAACATGAATAATTGTAATTAATGTGCTTTTGTGTGGATAGCATCATATCATATCATAGGTGCAACTGTACGAGTATGTGTGTGTAGGCGTGTATTCATAAATTCGTATTATATATATACATATATACATATATATATTTTTATATTTCCTCTCAGTCAACATTCAACGTCCACTTGTTTCAATTCAATATCAAATAAAAAGCAAGCCGTCTGCCACGTTTTCCATTGTAAATCAAGAGCATTTCCATTTTTTTCCATGTTTATTAAAAAAAAAAAAGTGCAAATATAAATGGCATATACTTCATTTATTAATTAATTTGACAGGAATAAAAAAAACTGCATTGAAAATATAAAAAGGTGCAAAACCTTTAATGAACCACAACTATTTCGTGCGCTAGGTCAGTTTCAGCTTTATTTATATCAAGTCTGAAAATCCACTCTATATTATATTTCACTGCCTTTTTTTTTAATTTAACTTCGATTTAAATATGCATATTAATCAACTACAATTGCGGATTCTGGAATTTCAAAGAAATTTTTAAGCTGTGACTATATAATTAGCAACGAAAAAGTGGAATTATTGCAGTTGGCTTTTACTGACGAAGCACAATTTTGTTTGCAGTGTAAATATTTATTAAAATTACAATTTAAATAGCAAAAAAAAATGTTTTAGTGAAGCTTGTCTGATAAAATTGCAAACTGAATGTACAAATAACAAAAGATAAAAGCGTAGATAAATAAAATAAAATGAATGCGTCACTGAAAGTTTAATACCCGTTCACGATTCAAGAACATTTAAATCTGTATTGGTAAATCTCAAGAAGAAGTCTGCACTTGGGTTTTCTATGCGATTATATGTTATAAATTTCAATTCTCCAGCATCTTAGATAATAGCATTTTTGTCACGCCAGAGGGAGTCAAAGATGCACATTGCACTAAACCAAAATACTCTTTTCACATTGTGAAGGAGTATACAAATTTTTATTTTGAATATTATTTGTTTTTTTTTTTTTTTTAATTTCAGAAACTTTGCCACGTACCCTTATTAGTCTACCTTTTTTATTGTACTTCACCCGAAAATACATAAACTTTTCATTCCAGATTCCAGTTTCCAGTTTCTAGCAAATTGGCAATCCAGAGCCAGGTACAATAAGACGAATTACCTGAGCAAGTACTTCAAAAAGAATGCGCAAAAAAAAAACAAAACCTGTCTGTCAAATTTTTATTGAAATTGTACGTTTATGTTTTTTCAATGTTGATTTATTATTCTTAACTCGACTAGAAATCACCCTATGCGTAGATCATAAGTTTCTGATATTAATTATTATTTTAAAAAAAATGTATGTCCTTTATTCATGTTGCCTGAAGTAGGGTATCACTTTCAATTGGCATGCAAATAAAGATGACAATTTTATGACACGTTCGCCAAAAAGTTTATATCAAATTCAATATTTGCAAATAATTAACAAACTTGTTGAACCAGCAGCTCTCAGCGCTGTAAATTACCAAACGAATGTTCTCAGTAGCTCTCTGGGTGTTTCCGATCACAGCACAGGCGATGTTTGCGCATCTAGTGGACCATTTGTCAATTTCACTCGCTTGGGCTAGAATTTGTATGCATTGGACGTGATCACTCATCAAATTTATAATTTCGCAATAACAATATTGAACTTATTTATTTGCCAAGTGAGTGGAACTCAATCTAAGCACTTTGTTGTGTACACTCAATGCAAATTTAAGGCAATATACCCTGTCAACTGGAAATATTTATAGGCATATGTTAGCTCAAAAACTCATTTAGCCGTCAACTCTCGCCTAACTTGGGTCATTCAAATTATAGGGTATCTCGTGGGCAAGCCAATGGTTCCTGTCAAAACGTTTCTAGTATTTGTTTACATTTGTCAGAATACCAAACAAACGATCATCAAGCAATCAAGACGGGGTACTTAAACGCTGGCGGCCGAGTAAAAAGAGTCACTTCTGCTTCGCATCCAGACATTGACTAATCGATCGATTTGTATATACCTAAAACGCTGCTCGCAACTGTGATCTGTGATCTGTTCATTAGTGCATTTTTTTCGTCAAGAAATTTACATTTATGTATTATATAATAAAGTTTTTGTGAAGAAGCAGCGACTGTGACTTACTTAAATTCACAAATGCATCGCTAATTTCGTGCAGTTAGATCTAAGAACTCAGTGCGTTATGTTGGGCTCGCTTTGGATTTGGCTGCTGCTCCTGGCTGCTGTTTTCGCATATCTACTATACTCATATCGTTATCAGGCGCGTATCAATCGCCTGACCAGCAACTGGCCAGGACCACCCTCACTGCCAATCATCGGACATTTGCACATCTTTGCGAGAATTATTGGGCCGCGACCTTTTAAGCGCGCATCGGAGCTCATCAACTGTCATCTCAAGGACCATCGTGGCAAACTCTGGCTAGGCACAAAGTTCTATGTGTTCGACTGCAATCCCAAGGATATTCAGGCACTTTGCAGCGCTAAGCAACTGTTGCAGAAGACTTCGGACTATCACGTCTTCGAGAATTGGCTGTGCGAGGGCGTTTTCACCAGCGGCGTGGATAAATGGCTGCATCGGCGGAAAATGATTGCGCCGGCCTTCAACTACGGCATGATTAAGCAATTTGTGAATGTTTATGAACGACAGGCGCGCATCTTGCTGACCAGGCTAGCCACACTGGCTGACACCAATCGGCCCGTAGATTTCTTTCAGCTTATCAGCTGCTACACGCTGGACACCATCTGTGAAACGGCGCTGGGCACAACAGTCAACTCGCAGTCAGGTCAAAAGTCGGAGTACTTCGATGCGGTCAGAGAGTGAGTACGCTATATATATTTCATAAAGATACCGGTGTCTTCATTGCTTTACAGGATTATTCATATATTTGACGCTCGGCTGAAGAATCTGCTGTACCGCAGTTCCCTCATTTATCGCTTTACGCCGCTCGCGGCACGCGAAAAGCAAATCCTTAAGATACTACACGGCTTTACAGAGGGCATCATCACAGAGCGTTTGGCTCAGATCAGCTCAGATCTGGCGAATCGCAATTGCGTGTCCATGACAGACGCCGAATCAAGCCAGCAGAAAACACTCAGTTTACTTGACAGCTTGCTGCTGGCCAGAACGGAAGACGGCCAGCCGCTGCAGGTGAAGGACATACGCGAGGAGGTGGACACGATTATCTTTGGTGGCTTCGACTTGACCGCAGCCTCACTCAAGTTCTTCATGTACAACATGACGTTGCATGTGGCCTATCAGCAGCAGTGCCGCGAGGAGATCTGGCGGGTTTGTGGCAGAGATACTGCCACAGTCATAAGGATGGAACAATTGCGTGAGCTCGAATATCTGGAAATGTGCATCAAGGAGTCTATGCGGCTTTATCCCTCTGCGCCCATAACAGCGCGGCGTGCCACGGCCAATTGCACAATCAGTAAGAAAAACCCCGATCCATAATTATTTAGATTAGCTTGGATAGTTTGTATACTCTTTCCAGATGACTTCTTCATACCCAAAGGCTGTGATGTGATCATCTCGCCCATGTATATGGGCCGTTGCAAGGATTTTTTTCCCGATCCGCTGGCTTTTAAGCCACAGCGCTGGGCACGTGATGCGCAGCCAAAGATCGAGCCCTCCACCTACATACCCTTCATGACGGGTCCGCGCAGCTGCCTGGGTCAACGCTATGCGATGGTCATGATGAAACTGGTGCTGGCTCACCTCCTGAGGAGTTTCTACTTCGAGCCTTTGGGCGAGCGACAGGAGAAAGCGCGTCTCATCTTCGTCATGACGCTACATACCAAAAATCCCTACTATTGCAAGATACGAGCTATTGACGCAAGTAATAAAGGCTAGCTATGGAACCTGCTCAAGAGATTGCAATTCCACAACTGCTACAGTTTACTTGGCTGCTGCGCTCAACAGCTCTTGAAGCTCAGACCGGAATACTTCTGCGTTAGCCATTGAACCTTTTGTTAAGCCCTTATCAATTCGTTTCGCTTGGCTCCATTCAAAATTTCTGTATTGCATACTTCGCGGCGCACAAATTACGCATCACATTTCCGTTTTTAATGACGGCGGCGACGAGGTCTATATATAAAAAAAAAATAAATAAAAGAAACAGCCAATAATTGTAAGAAATTTATGCATCGAAAATTGAATACACTTTGTTGAGGTGGAACTCTAAAGATGAAGGAAAAATCTACTAAAAATCAAATTTATTTTTTTTTAAGGCGAAAATGGAATAATAAGTTGGTAGTTGAAGAATATATGAGCTGTCATCATTATATTAAAATAAAGTTTCGTTCTCTCAAAATATCGCAGAAAAGAACTACTTTTTCTATATCATATACAGCCTTAGCTCTTTCCAACATGATTTGGCTTTTGCAGCTATGTAAACTATATCAAATATATATAACAACAATTCAAATTTCATCACACAATCAGAATACCCTCGACATACTCTATAAAAAAAAACTCTGTACAATTTGGAGAATTTCTGGGTATTTTTTTATTCGAGCGACGCGCGTTCGTCTAGAAAATAATTTGCTTTTTTTTTTGCCTTTGCTGGCCCCGATTTTTATTGTGCGCGCGCTGCGGAAAATCAACAAACATTTCCTGGCAATGCTGCGTGTAATAAATAAAAATACATAAAGCAGCCAGCCCGTCGCCCAAACACGAGCCAAAACCCACTGCCACATATCCTGCCGTCATATTCCGGTGCAAATTATGGCCGTTGCCTGCTTATTATTACGACTCGACGACGACTCGACGACGCGACGGCATCGCATATCCTAGCCGAGCGCATAAAATGCAATTTATTTAAATAAAAATCAAGTTTAATTTGCAGTGTCGTAAATTTGCGTTCGTCCGCATTGAATTTCACGCTTTTGTTAACAAGCGCATAAAAGTTTTCGCTTCTGCCAACTGATAGCACAGAATGTCAAGGGGTAAGCGTGTAAACGGTGGAGATGCCGGCTGCGACGGCGGCGGGGGATGTGTCCTGTCGAGGGGGTTAACAGAGAGCACTGAACTTTCTATCACGGCGAGTGACAATTGATGCGTTACCGAAAGAGTTTGAACTGCTTAGCAAAATATAAAGCGGACTGCATATAAGTAGATCAAAGACTATTTATAAAAAAAAATTGATAAGAAAGTTAATGGTTTCTTAAGCTAAGACAATCGAGGCTATTCTAATAGTCGATATAGCACTTCTGAATGCTTTTTCAAGAAACTTCCAGTTCTATCATCAGCAGACTTCTATATCCAGCAGACGTCAGTTCGTCTTCGCATTGCTAAGCTGTCGCCATTTGAAAACTGAGAATTGAGCAAAAGCGAGTGTTTACCCCAATTGTCTGTCTTGCTAATTGCCTGTCTTCGGTCTAAATGACCAAAAACCAGCTAAGTATTCATCCTTCTATACCAAGCGCAGATCAAGTTTGTTTCAAGTCACCAAAATATTTTCGCAATTAAAAGAAAACAATATAAAATTTCATCGAACATCAGTTACTTAGCATATTTCACACATTTTGTGGATAGACTAATCTTATGCAGTACACAGATTCCACTTAAGTAAATAGCTTTGCCGAAATCTGTAAAAAGTTGTTCAGCACTCCTCAGTCGAGCACTGCAAACTGAAGTCGTCTTATTGGCTAATGTAACATTGTCAATTTTAGCCTACAGCTAGATTTAGAAACTCAATTGGAACTTAAACTCAGCTTATTGACTGCTCAGCATCTAAGTATCTAGATTACTTCATTCCACAAACAGGAATATTAATATAAATATTTAGACATTAATATTCCTGTTTGTAAATTCGTTAGATAATATACATAATATATAAATTTCTATAGATAATTATACTTTACTTAATTATATACATATTATACCAACTATATACACATAGAAATACGTAAAATTTTCGCCGTAATACCCATTCCTTTAAGTGCTTCACAATTTCTTTCAAGTTAATGGCACATTTTATTTGTCTTCAATCTTGCGAGGGCTTTACATGCGCAGCACATTGTAAGTGGATGTGAATTGCGTTAAGGAAATTGTAACACGTGATTCAATTTCATTGATCGATTTTAATTGATTGCTTCAATTGGGTTTTCGTCAATTTTACTTTTAGATTTGTTTGCCTTTTTTTTGTATTAGCTACCAGCGCGACTTTTGTTGCTGTTGTTGTTGTTGTTTGGCAATTCAATTCTCGATTTTTATGCGTTTTTAATGTACAAATGCTGCTACTCCTTTTTATGCCACCAGAGAAGCAACCCCTTTTTTCTGGGGCAATTGTAATTCGACTCCTAAATGTATGCTATGATTTTATGTGTTTTTACAGCTAGTTTATGGCCTGGGATTGTTATTGCGAAAAGTTTGCCATATGGGTTTGTGGCTCGTTATTAAATGCCATGAAATTGCAAGGCCCCGAAGCACTTTAAGTTTAATCGGCAGGCGCTAATTAGCATATGAGCCGAGGTAATCGAACGCTGGCAGCGGCCGCAACTTACGCAAATCCTTATCGCAAACATTAGCCACTGCCCATTTGCCCATTACCCATTACCCATTAGCCATTAGCCATGGCACAATATTGACACAATCGACTTTAGGCTGACGCACAGCACACAATTTGACCACAAATGAGGCTTAGCCTTAAGGCAATATCTCTGCTGCTTACTTCAAAGAGACACCGCCGCGCCGATAGATAGCCCATGCCCAGCCTACAAATGCAACCGCAGCAATGCGTTCCATGTGTGGCAGCCCTCTGAAGCGCCACCGCAAAACAATGACAAATTCGAAGCGAAGCACCAAACCGCAAAGACAAAAGCCTTTTTCGAGCGTGGCAGAATACGTACGTCTTATTAAAATGTGTTGCAAGTGCTTAAAATTTTGAGAGAATTTGAACATGACCCACGGGCTTATGAAATTAACGGCCCAAACCATAAATTTATGTTGATGTACAGCTGCTGGACATAAAACTGTGAGAGTGGAAAGTGGAAAGTGGAAAATGTAGAAAATGGCAGCAACAATAATAAAACATTTGCCAGACTCGATTTGATGTCATTTTAATGAGCAGGCCCCGTGAAGATTTGCCACTTTAGATAAATAAAAATATGACAGATGCAGATGGAGATGGAGATGGAGATAGAGAGCGAGAGAGAAGTACTCATCATAATTAAAAGGGCTGACCCGCTGCTGGCTAAGGCGCAATAAAACTGAAGGATTCATATGGATAATTAAGTTATGGTGGGTGCCAAAATACCCCGGGCCTGAGCAAAGGGTTAGGCCCAACATAAACTGTCCAAAGATCGTAAAATATGAAGCAGGCTTTTAGCTTGAGCGACTTAATTTGAAAGCCAGCCATAAAAATGCAGCTGAGCCATAAACATTTATGCATAATTTGTAAAAATATATATATATATACATATTTTATGATTTTTTAATTTACAAGTGAATTGCACAAAAAAACGGAATTAAAAACTTAAAGTAATTCTGAGAAATTCTTAAATTCTTACTTACCTTTTTCTTGAATCCGCTGTCAAACAATGCGGAAAATGAAATCTAAATGCAAAACAGCAGCGGGCGAGCCTTTTAGCAAATGCAATTAAGCAGTCTGCAAGTAAAATGTAAGCAAAGGGGAAAGAAAAAATTAGCAAATATCTGGGCAAAGGGTTACGCGACGACCAAATTACAAACTGTTGCTAAAAATGTCAACTTAAACTCTTTATGCACAGCAATTTTGGCCAGCAAACAGACGAGAGACAGGAGACGCACAGCAGACGCCAGCTGTCTTGTCCATAGACTAGTCGGGGGGCGTGGCTAATTACAGTGCACAGCAAATAGCAGCAAAGAAAAAATGAAGATAGAAAAAAAAAGACTTAATATAAACAAATGCAAGCAAACAGAAGCTGCACATGCCACAAAGAGAGAGAAAGAGAGAGAGAGAGAGTAGAACTTGCACAGAGCAGTTAAGACGTTAAACAGACACAGAATGCCAAACACGTTCCAAGCTACAAATAAAAATAAAAACGAAAACTAAAACAGAATTAATTAAAAACAAAAATTGTATTTTATCTGAATGTATTGTGAGTGCAACTGGGAATCGAAGTTGTCAGCTCAGCAGCTACTCAATGCTGAAACCACAAAACAATAATAACACAACTGAGCAGAAAGCAAACAATTGCAACTGCAACTGCCACTGCCATTGCCTTTGCTACGGCCACTGCAACAGCAACAGTTTCCCGTTGCGTTTGTTGTGGCTTTTGGCATAAAGTTTTTGTTTTACATGGCAGTCGCTGCCACTGCCAGTGCTGCCGCCACTTGAATGCAACAAGCAAAAGTTAAATTCAAAACTTTTGCCTACTCAACAATGTAGCTAGCTGGTGCAGATATCCTATCTGACCGCAGCACACGTGTGTGTGTGTGTGTACACAAAAGTTTGCCACACTTGCAACACTGTTGCACGCCATTGAATGACCAAAATGGCCAAAAGTCGAGGCCAAAGTTTAAGTTGAATGCGTTCGTTGTAAGTTAATGGGGTTTGCAGTTTGGCTCTAGGGCACCGCCTCTTTTGCATTTATGCAATGGTCTAACAACTAGATCGATAGATCGCATAGAAGAACTGGTGAACTTGGCGCAGATTATAATAAAGTCAATGCAGAGTAAACTACAGTTATTGCTAGTGGAGTTGCGGAAGTGATTCACATATTTAAAAAGGCAAAGAAGGTAGGTGTGAATATATATGTTTCTATCTGCCACGATAATTGTATGTCCTGAACCCATTGAAAATCGGAATTTAGAAATTTAAAAGAATTTACTAGAAACTTGTGCTTTGGCAACTTCACACATATGAATGTCATTATGATGGTCAACAAATTTTATAAATAAAGTTTATCCAGCACAAAAGTTAATCAACAATTATGTGACCTGCCCATGCTGCTGCCCAGATAGAAAGTTAAAAATATAAATAAATTAATATAAATTTTTAGCTAAGTCGAAATGTTTTCAGACTAGCCTTGCATTGCTAACAACCATTATAATAACCAGCAATTTATTTCACTGTTTATCGTACGATTCAATCTCTTGCTGATTAAGTAACTAACAATATAAACTAGAATAATTAACCGATGAAAGATTGCCAGACTTCACCTTCGCTAAGTTATCCCTTTAGCAATTACCCCGATAGTTGCAGCCCTTATCAATGACATAACTCCCCGCCAAGTATAAACCGAAAAAGGGTTGCTAAATGTGCTTAAAAACCACAAATTGGATTACTACAACAACAATTAGGGCCAAAGAGTAGCTAAAAGGTTTGACTTGAGTACGCGTCTGATAAATCAGCAACTGCTTCAGCAATCAAAGTGCAAATGAGAAACATTTTTTAATGCATTAATGCTAAGTGTTTCAGTTTTTAAGCCTATTAGACGCAGCACAGATGACAAGCCATAAGGACTTAAAAACAAAAGCCACAAGGAAAATAGAAAAAGAGCTGCAGTTTTAATTACTTGGATACAAAATCCATTAAAAATTGAAAATGCCAAACGGCCAGGAGTATAAGGTGTTATGCCCAGCTGCCCCAATGGGCAACGAAACTCAAGTGGCAAAGCTGTCATGGAGCAGCACAATAGAGCGAGAAAAAAAATGAAGATACAAATGCACAAGTACTGACACACTGTCTGTCTGTCTGTTTTGAGGCGCAACTAATGAGCGGCAAGAGTAGCAGTGGCAGTGGGAAAATCTGGGAACTTAAGTCCAATGCCATGGCCGAGCACCTTGCTCGAAGCGACTGCGTCTCAAGTCAAGTCAACCGGGTCCGGCAGCAGCAACACTTATTTTAATGAGAAATTCTAATTTCACCAATAATACAAAAGACCCTCGACGGCAAAAAGGAAAATGCGCCAGATATTTGCGTTGGAGCTGCAACTGCTCTGTGATTGCTTTTCGCCACTCGCCCGTGACGAAAACAAAGCGCCCCAGTTCCAGCCCGACCCCAACTCAACTCGCAAATAGCAGAAAAAAGACACAAAAATTCTTAGTATTTGCTAGGCTGCAATTAGATGAGACTTGAAGGTGCTTCTTCGGGTTGGCAATAGGCATTACAGCTACTTGATTCGAGGGTAAGTCTCGACAGCAAACGGAAAATATGGCCAACAGACTTTCTTTTCCTCGACTCTGATTTTTGAGCATTTGCAAATTTATGCAAAACTCAATCAAAATTACAGGAAATTAATATGCAAACGTCATATGTGTGCAGGACATCAAATACTCGTATTTACCAAACTCGGCAGTTTAATTAAACTAAATTCCCTGGAGCACAGACAACACGTCCATAGAGCATAATAAAACATTTGACAACTTGTCAATTGGTCAATGAACACGACGAGGCTGGCATAAAGTGTGCGAAAAATCTCAAGAAAATCAACTTGAGGCGTCTAATCTTTGGCGACAAACAAAAAACATGCAAAACAAAACAAAACAAAACAAAACAAATAAATGAATGAATGCAAATGAAGGACAAAACACATAAAATTACTTAAAATTGTAATAGCCATGAATGTTTTCTTACAATTGGCTGTCAGGAATCAAAGACGTCTTACGCTAGTTGCAAAAAACTGGGCGAAACTCTGGAATAAAGTTGTCATTTCAATGCTATACTCACACACATACATATATACATATATGTATGTATATATATATATATAGAGTCGATACAATACATGGCCAAACAATGCTTGGAATTTCTTGTATTAAAATCGAAATGGCTTGAACAACCCCTCGGACATGCTGCATAGCTCCATAGCTCTGCAGCTTTGTCGGCTGCTGAATATTTGGCTATGCTGCCCTTACAGCTGTCAACATGTTTAATTGAAACTGACACTCAGTGTCATTTTATGGCCATTGCCATGCGTTACCTTAACTGTAACTGTAATTCGAGTCTTGGGCCGAGTCTTGGCTTGATTATTGCACCACATTCCTATCGACTTGGCCAGCAATTGAGGTTGGGGTTGGGGCTGGGGTTGGCTGTGTATGTGAGAGAGAGCAGAGTTGTATATTAGTTAAATTTATGGTTGACAATGTTGCCCATGTGTGTGAGTGTGCGTGTGTGTGTGTGTGTAGGCATGTGTGCTTTGACTGTGGCTTATTTGATTTGCAAGGCACTTGATAATAGAAGCGCATACGCTGTATAAGTTAAATGCCAAGAGTGTATATGGAAACAATGAAAATGTTGTATAGCTGAACTAAGAAGACAGCTTCGACATCTTTTTTAATATTTTATATTTCTTATATTATATATAGATTTACTATATTATATATAGTATATACATTTTTATTATTCCTTATTTGTCTACTTTCCTATTTAATATATTTATTTAATTTTTTTTAATATTAGTCATTATATTTGTCTGCTTTTTAGCTGCGCTCATCATTCATGAGTAGAATAAATATTCTGTTTGTTGTCTTCTTGAGTGGCTCAGCATTTAGATTTCACAGCATTATAACTTACTCAATATGCTAAGCAGATGTGTATAATTTTCATACCCTGAACCCATACATTCCTTCAAATCTGTTCAAAATCTAAAAAAAATTAATAGTTGCCATATATACCATACCATATGCTTTGGTTTAAATACATATTCTTATTTGCAGCAGCTTAATAGGGAATTCAGGGTACTTTCTAGCTGAGCATCCCCAACTTGGCTTCCTTAGGCTTTTTGCTATTGTTTTACAGCAGTTGCATATTATGCAGGATTATCATTTGAAGTATCCCTACTTATCTAATATGTCTATAGCATTTTTCCTCTTTTTAGACATCTCAGACATCTCAGAAATCTCAGCCTTATTCAAGGCTTACATTACGCACTCTACGCATTAACACAAATGTTAGTCTTATTCAACATTCATATATGGCATACCCTAGTTGTTTATATATGATTAGCAAGGAAGTTTATACTCTGAGATGTATTAAAAATACCCAAAATATTCAATATATATCAAAATTTTGTTTTAATATTTTAATTTTTCATTACTATTATTTCGCATGGGTCTCACTTAATAATTCATTTTTTTTTGTTGTGATTTTCAAAGAAAACTGCTTACACTTTATTTACTTTGCTCGTTCGAATGCGCTCAAGTGCTCAACACTTGGACTCTGGCAAGTAATTTACAACAATTTTGATTTTTTTTTTTTTTTGGTAATTTTGAGGGTGGTTGTCGACCACTTGATGTCATTTTAACGCCACTGATTTATATTATTTGCCCAAAATATCAGCGTAATTCCTTTGACAAATCAATTGGCAAATGCCACTCGATGGCAGGCCACAGAAGGCTAAGAGGTCTCTCCGGGAACACCCGATTGCCGATGACACCTCGCGCTTGCAAGCGCTGTTTGCTCAACTCCTTGAGTCTCAATAGGTTCTGTCAGAGTGTTAAACTTAACACTTGTTGGCGCAACAGATCAAAAGCGACCAAACTGTGCGCGTGAGCAATTATTTACCCTATCATACATATACTTATAAGTATATATAGATATATGCATATATAAATGTAAGAAATGCAATCAGTTTTAAATAAACATATTACGAATTCCATACTATGCAAAGTAGACGTCTGTTGAAGCCACAAGGGAGTACATATGGCAGGGAAATTGCTTATGCTAAGCACACTTAAGAAAGTAGCTAAAAACACCTGGCAACATCTGGTCTCCATGTAAAAGGGCAAATTGCCTGGCAAGCTGTCTCTGACTTCAGATCTGTTATCGATGTTGCAAGCTATGTCTCTATCTCTATTAAACATCGATAAACATATTTGTGTTATACACATTTTTCAGTATTTGATTTTACTTTCATTTGTTTTTGACATTCCCAAACATCACATGATAGAAACCACAGTTGGCATCTCATCATCGGATTCTACAATCCTTTCCTTTAAATCTAACTACATAAATAATGGATCTAGATGAGCACATGCAGCAGAATCTGCCTGCCGTGTTGGTGACGTGGAAGGCGCTGTTGCTCTGGCAGAATTGGCGCAAGTCGGCGATGATATTCTTTGTCTTGTTCACTCTGCTGCTGGACATGGCCATCAATCCGGTCATTAGCGTGGTAAGCGTGGCAGGTGCAATTATCATATCGGTAACCATTACCTATTCCTGCTGCGTGTGGGGCTTGCGCAAGCTGCGCAAGAGCTCCATTGTGGAGCATCCGCTGAAACGCTATCTCGAAATCGATGTCACCATTTCAAGGAAGACCACCGAGCAGCTGGCTCATCTCTTGGTCTCAACACTGAATCCAACGCTCTTGCGTTTACGTTCACTGCTCCTAGTTGACGATATGCTTGATTCACTCAAGATGCTGGTCGTTTTTTGCTGTCTTAACGTTGTGGGCGACTACTTCAATGGAATGACTCTGCTAATAATCGGTAAGTGAATGTGTGTAGATCCCAATGGGACTTCTTGCAATCTCTCAATCTCTCGCAGCTTTCTTTATGCTCTTCACCTTGCCCAAGCTATACTTGTGGAAGAAGAAAACCATCAATAAGCAGCTCGAACAATTTCAAGTATTGAAGGATCAGCTGCTATCTACCAAAGCAGTTCCAACTGTTGCCGTGGATCCGCAAGTTATCGACACAGATCCGAACAAGGTCAATTTCAAGGAAAACGACTTGGATAATGACAATGAAGAGTACGCTACGTGTGAACAGACTAGTACGCCGGACTATTCATCGGACTACAACTGGCAGGACAAGACTATTACCAACGAGGATGTGCAGCAGACTAAGCATTTAATAAATTCTTAAGCATTTTTTTTACTTGAGGCTCTCTGTGACCGTAAACGAACGAACAATTACTTACAAAACTGGAAAATATTTTAGTTTTCTTTTTAGATTTCCTTCTCTCCTTAAACTTTATCTAACGATAAGTCAAGAGAGTGCAGTCTAGAGACTCAACTATGGCTTTAACAGATATCTCTAACTGCCATCCAATCATAATTAATAGTAAAACCTTAAAAGGCAGCTATAAATTCTGCATTGCTGCCCACAAATGTCAAAAACCTTTTCACACATTCTGAATTGTCAAGCAGAACAGAAGCTGTAGCCCCTTGTTGCAGGCAGGAGCTGGCTGGCGTTGGCACTATGAATAACATTTATATTTGTTACACATTTCCAAAAAACTTTCAAGCTACTTTTATGCTGGCGACGATGCGTTTTTATGCGTCAAATTTGCCGGCTGGTCTGTCACACAGAATGTCGTAAATGTGCTTCGAAAAGGGTCGTCCCTTTATCGATGCAGTGCAGCACGAATTGTAAATCGTATGCAAAATGCCATTAAAACTATATAGACTTATATATATATACTCAACTATATATGTATGCGTGCACGTACATATCGTGGCAAGTGCCAAACCGCAGCATCTATGGCTCTGTCTATAAAGCGGACGCCGTTAAAAAGCTGACGAGCAGTATATTCTAGGTCCAAGAGAGGTAATTAGTTTTTTGGCCAATGTCTGTGGGCCACATAAAAGATGTCTCGTTACAGCCACGCCCAGCCGCCTCTTGTAAGCCATTAAAACCCGCAACCAGTCGAGCAATTCATCAATCAGTTAGCAGCGGCAGCGGTAGCGCCATCGGCATCGACATCGGCATGGACTTGGACTTGGCGCCATTCGCATTTCGTATCAAAATGGGAATTTGTTTAGTTTTTATTACCGCGGGCAAATGTCATAAAAAATCTTCTTCTTCTCCTTATTTTTGTAAAATGCAGTAAGCGCTTATATGTTTTTATGGTTTAGCGCTTTTAAGGTAATTGCATTAGATTTATTTGCGTACTTGATGATATTTTGCATTAACAAAGTTTGGGTTTTGGGGGGAATGGAGAAAAGCCATTGGTGCTTGGAGTGGAGATGGGCTATGCATGATGCAGAGCATACAAAACTATTGTCTATTTACATATACATTGCATGTAATGCTATATATAAATGGTATATAAATAACACTTATGTATACTCATATAGGAGCTGCAGAGTATTGTGAAACATGTGTATTGAAATGCTGGAAAATTTAGTTTTATTGGTATTGAAATGATGGAAGATTTAGTAGTCCATGGACATGCATAGTCCGACTCAGAGGAAGAGAGAGAGAGAGCGCGAGAGAGAGAGAGAGAGAGAGCATACAAAAAGAAAATATAAGTATTATATATATAGAAACACACACATAGGCCATTAAGCAAGGGAACGTATTCCAGCAGGAAATGCTCGACTAGAAAATACCCAGAACCCTTCTAATGGTAACAAGTTTTGTTGCTACTTTACTAATATTTGATAATTCTTGTTTAAAATACAAAAATTTTGAACACTTCTAAGTCTATTACGTCTAGATGACATAACTTTGCCAAAACTGAAGCAATTTCGCTTAGAGACCAAATTTTCTATATATTTATATGTCTACCTTAACTCTAAATCTAAATTTTATTAAAATTTAGACTAAAAAAAAGAAGAGTATATTTATTGTCTCCCAATCACTATTACTAGCAGAGATATAATTCGCACAAGAGAGAGAGAGAGAGAGAGAGAGACAGGGAGAGAGAGAGTGACACCCAAACTTTTTCCTACAAGACACCCAGAGTAATTCCAAATCTGAATGACTTTGCAGTCGCAGGCATTAATGCGGAAAATTACATATGCAAATCCCACATAATTATCAGGAGTAGCTCTTATGATACAACCACTTGCTCGCCGAGCCTAAATGCAAATAAGAAAATTGCGTTAATTTTTCATAGAGCTTGCGAGCCGCCAAGTTGAGTTTTCCTTCAGTGGCTCATTTATCAGCGTTGTCAGTGGAGTCAGTGCTGGCAGAATTTGAATATAATTTCAAAACGATGACAAAAGCTCTTTTCATTCTAAGTAATTATGCACACATGTGTGGGCAGCGAGAGGTGGGCGGTGCGAGGTTTTAGGTGTTAGGTAGTGCAAAAGACGTAGCGTAGCGTAGATTAAAAAACATTAACACTTGCTTACAAATCAGTCAAGATAAATTGTGGCATCATTAGTCATTAGCTGTTTGTATATGAAAAGGTCTGTCCCTAACTCCAACCCCAAATACCCGACTCTCAAATGGTAATCATGTGTGCTTGCTGTTTGCTATGGCTGTCCAATTTTTCACAAACGATTGGTTGAGGGGTTGAAAAGGAGGAAAAGCCGACGACGACATTTTCCAGCCATAAGATACCAGGCATTCATATGCAAATTCTGTGGCTTCTTTTGTTAACTGAAAATTATTTATTGCATGTCATTAGCTTTAACTGGTGACGCACAAGTACAGCTTAGCTTAATAGATCCAGCATTTAGTTGCACTCAATATCGCAATCGCTTTATATGACTAAAGTGTGAATAAGTTACAAACGTCGTCTTTGTTGATCAGCCCACGATGTGTTGACATAAGTAAAGAAAAGGTTTCTAGTAGAGTGTCATCGACTATGTGATAACCGGAATACGCTTCAAATATTCGAGATTATATATTCAAGATATATATATTTTCCTATATTTTTGGATATTTAAATAGTGAAGAGCTTGTTATCTGTGCATTGCTTGCGACAATCAATTTAGCTAATTCAGTGACTCTAGCTCTTAAAACTTACTAAAAATGGTAATTGAACTATGATTATATATTAATTTTTATCGATTTAATGGACAAGTTATTGGCTTTATAAAATATATTTAATCTACTGAGAACTGCTGAAAGATTTACGAGCAACACAAACTTTGCTTAGACCCCAGATCAACGCGTTCAGAGTTACAGACTGACAAGCAGATAGACAGACAGAACTAGGCCTTCTTAAGTATATTCCAAAACTTTTCTTGTCTCTCGCAACTATAACTATGAATTCCACTAAATAATAAATACTTTCTCCATTCTTAAGACAACATTTTTTTTAAATATTTTGTTCATTATATTTAATCATTTAAAAAAAACTCTAAACTTCATCTCATTCATTTGAGCTCACATTATTTTAGATGCTCATAAAACAATATAGAATAAGCCTTAGAAAATCCTTTAATGTGCCTAATTGAAATTGTCAGCCATTAAGCAGCCGAAACCCTGAACAGATTTGCCAAACATAAGATTTATGGTGTGCCAAAATACATTTGTGTTACAACGATGTTAGTTTTATTTGAATTCCGAACGGACATGGGAGTCTGCGAGAGGATGTGCCGAAAGTTCATTAATTATGATTGGAGACAGTTGTACAATTAATAAACGCAGTCAGCTCGCAGCCAAAGCTCGCTGTGGTCAATTGGGGTACGCCGATTGGGGGTTGACTATATGTATGTATGAGTCTATACTATAGTCAGGAAGTTCAGTTTTTGCTAGCTGTTTTACCCGGTTTGTGTGTTGTTTGTGTTTTGCTTGGCGCTTTGCGATTATGATCGGACTTTGATTTATGGTCTTATGTGCAAATTTATTGCCTTTAATTGTGTGCACGTCGCTTACTTAAGCTAAGACTCACTCTCTCTCTCTCTCTCTACTCTCACTCTCTCTCTCTCTACTCTCACTCTCATGCTCATAGACTAGCTGAAGTGGTGTTAGCTAATTGAAAAAACTATGATAAGAAAATAATCGCAAGATTTAGTAGGCTGGCAACAAAATTTATGCCCAGCTGCCATAAGAAATGGATAATATTGAAATAAAGTTAAGTATGAACATGTAACTGCCGAACAAACAGATTGTTGCTAGATTGTATATAATAAGATTCCATTTAGTTCAGTGAGTAAAGAAATTAAAAATGCAATAAAAAAAATTTGTAAATAAAATCAAAATATAAAAGTAGATTTAAACTAATGCAATGCCTATCAAACTTTACATTAACCTGATAAGCTTTACATATAAATCCATTTACAGAATTGCATTTCTCAACTCCACACAATCAAATTGATAGATACATATAAGAGAAACAAACCCCTTGAGCCAATTTTGGTAATCGTAAGCCTTAATTAACATTCAAAATAAACAAATGAGTGTGCGGCTAAAGCCAACAAAAACCACGAGCCAACCCCAATGGGCGGCCTGACAAACACCTCTAAATGCAAGACGAAAGAAAACCATAAATCTATTTTGAAATGCAAGAGGCAAAGGCTAAGGCTGAGGCTGAGGCAGAAGCAGAGGCAGAGGCAGCAGCAGAGACAGAGACTGAGCCATCAGACAGTTGGCTGTTTGCATTGGGAGAAACGAAAATGCCCGGCAGCAAAGTGCATGGAATGGAAGGGGCATTTAAGTTGCATCAACTGTAGCTGCAGCTGCAGACAGAAGCTGAGGGTCAACTTTCTGGAGCTGCCAAAACAAATCCACTTGCTGTCAAAGTTGTTGCACCTATGCGTAAGTCAAGGCACCCCTCAGAATCGCCTTTCAATTAATGCATAATTCTCCAATGTCATGGCTGGGCTGACGCTTTGTTGTTGCTTTCATCTGGCAACTGCAGTCGAGTTTGGGGTTGATTTTACTTAACGCCTCGCCTCAGCACTTAACTTCCGTTTCCTGTTACTTTGCCAACGGCGATGCAGCCAAAACATAAGGGCTGGGAGTTAAGGCATTTGCAACCTAATTGAAAGTGCAATGTGATGCTGCAGAATGCAATTAATGCCTTCAAGCAGCAGACACTGGACTTTATGCCTTTGATTTGTATTGCCATTCCATGACGAGATGCCATAGCCAACAAAAAAAACTTGGTGCTGACTTCCGCTGGAGTCAGCTTAGTGCTGGGCATGAGAACGAAAGCAAATACATCTGCAATTGCCTAGCAGAGAATTCTAAATAGACACATATATGTATGTACAGAGCGCAAGAAACTTAAGAAAATGCTATGCAAAGCTGACTAAAGCATAAAACGCACTCAAACAGTGTGTGGAGTGGGGCTTAGGTGCTGGCGTTTCGGCAAAACAATAAATTGCTTTTTAAACACTTACAACTTACAAGTTGCAGGGTGTCAAGTGCATTTTGGTCTGCTTACCAGGCTGCCAGGCTGCCACGCTGCTGTTGCACGCTTGGCTTAGCCTCGCTTGCGAACTGACAACTTTCTAAGAATAACTGCAAAGCGATTTGCATATTTTGCACCTCGACGGTGGTGCGAGGAGCGTGGAGTAAGCGATGCCAACTTTATCGCACTCAATGCAGCCAACACACACGTGCATTCATTCTCCTACTCGTAAATCTTGGCCAGAAACTTTGGCAGACACGAAAATTTATTTATAAGCACAACAAGTCGAAACACTTGAGTAATGCAACTTGTGTAGCTGTCATAGCAATAGTAAAAGCTACACAAACAGAGAAGTTGGCGCTCAAGCCCAACAGCTTCATAAGAGGCACATGTCATGCCCTCTTTACTTTCAATAACACCTTCTCAGCCCCAACCAGTTGGCTAACGAAGAAAGCGTTTAATAGCCCTTTGTCTTTGTTTATCAACTAGCTTTGATATATATATATAAAACTTTTATTAGTTTGGATAAACTTGTGCAAATTCTATTCTATTCTATTCAGTGTCAGTAAATAATATTATATATTGGAAGAAAATTGGATTGAGCATACATTTAGATCTGATGCATCAATATTGCTTTAAATAGTTAACTAGTTTACTTTAGACAAAGAGACGACACAGACACAGATACCACTGTTTATACTGATTGGGCTCAAACATATCTGGAACACTGAACAATTTTCTCCATATTTGAACAATAACAATACAGTTCACTATAGTTGAATAAAAATCAACTAGAAACTAAATATTATTAATAATACAAAACGAAAAGTTTGCCTCCTACAACGGATCTAATATGCCCTGCTCATCAAAGTAAGGCAAGATTGCTTTCAGCGTCTCTATGACACGCTCATTGTCGAACAGCTGGCGACGTTTGGCCAGTATGGCCTCCGAGCTCATGAAAGTATCTACGGTAAAGTCCTCGCCGGCATCCTTGGACGCACAACAGATGGGCAGCTCACAGACGACGGCATAGTAGGCATAGAACAGACATTGTTGCATTTCTTTGGTCAGTTGCTCATAGCTTAGCCTGTTGCCCGTATAATTTAAAGCAGTTAACGTCTGGCAGAGGCTTTCGTAATAATGCTTCAGCAGATGCTCTCGATGCTGCAGCAGCACATCCAATTGCAAACTGGTATATAGAAAGAATTGTACATCGATTGCGGCGCTGCCAATAAAACAGTTTTGGAAATCCACCTGAAAGGTAAGCAAAGTGAATTACAATTTGATAACTACTAGCATAATCTCAACTACTCACGATTATAGCCTTCTTCTTTTCAGCATTGATCATCAGATTGTTCAGCCAGAGGTCTCCATGTACTATGACGGGCATTGCCGTATTCTTGGCATTTACTACGGTTTTAATGCGCGTCTCATACTCAGCGGGAAGTTGAGCTCGCATTTTGGCTGCTATTGGTGCCATGCCCGGCAGGTCGGCCACCACATCTGCGCCAAAGGCCGTGCCATTTATGACAATAACCTGGGCGAAGGGATCATCCAAGCCTTCGTCATAGTGGGACGGCGATAATTTGGCCACTAACTCCGGCTGCTCGTGCAGCAGCATCATCGAAGCAGCATGAAACTGTGCCAATTTGTGCACACAAATCTGAGCGTCCTCTAGATTCAGGCCTTTTTGACGATTCATTGATGCATAGCCCAGTGCGCACAGATCCTCCAGCAAATAAATCTCTTTGGCTGTTTCACGTTCCGCAAAAAGACACCTAAATAAATTAACAAATTTGAATTAGCATATGGAATATTAGTGATAAAACTTACTTACTCAGCGCTCAGCTTGTGCTCCTCCAGCGTGGTCTTTGCCAATATCTGTGCCATGGCGGGCAATATCTCCTGGAACATTAGTTTCTCATTGGAGCCCACCTCGGCCACAATGGGCAGCAAATCCTTCAGTACATAATTGCCTTGCTCTAACGGCGCATCTTTGCTTTTGCGATATTCGACTTTTATCCGATAGATGACGCTGCAGAAGTTTTCGCCACGCTGCGTAATTGGCTCACTGTGAAAGCTCTCCACGCGCAAGCTTTCGCTGCTGTACGCCGCCGCCAAAGCTTTTTCTATATAGTCGGCATCGTGATTTGTTGAGGTAGCCGCTTCTGCCGCTTCTGCCGCTGTCTTCTCCCCAGTTGGATCCATGTTTTTTGTTCAATAGCTGCCCACGTATGCGTCCGTCCGCGGCGAGCGTTTCCGAAATACTAGCGCGCAAACTTTTGCGGCATTACGAAATTCACTACTTCCCGTTCAATTGAGCGACCTGAGCTTACCCACGCTTATCACTTATGACATTACTTGTTTTAACACCATATAACATTTCACAGAATTACTGAAATCCTCTCTCCGCCAGAGAGAGAGAGAGAGAGAGAAAGAGAGAGACAGAGAGCGACAAAGAACAACACTCGCCGTCCATTGATAGCAGACAAGTGAAACAACATTGCTGATATGAGTTAATGCAACTAATGCTTACTTGATACAAACCTTTTTATCGAACTCCAATCAGTTAGCATAAACTATGCAGACAAAAAGGTTTGTTTGCTCAAAGTTCAAATAGACTATGTTTAAAAGCAGAACAGCCCATAAGTCCATATTGACAATGATATATATGTGCGCGTGTGTAGCTAATAGTATTATTAACAGGTTCACATATTTCTGTTGAACTTTGCCAACCAAATAGAACAGTTCGATTTGGAATTCGAAGATTAGATACCCGGCCAGACACATGGCACAGACATGATGTATTTATGTATTTCATTATCAGGCATTTCTTACTTTAGTCCGATAATTAACAAAATAATGAGTTTTGTCTATGATAAGCTTCAATATTTAAAAAAAAAATTAAATAAATAAAATTAAATTAAGCTTGCTTTCCTAAAAGTTCATGTGCACTCAACAGAAAGCTATTGTTTCAAATTATAAGCACGTTTGTAAACATATGGCATTAGCATCGCATAACGAGCATAAATGCTATAGAAGAGTAGTAGCAGGCGAAATACCCTGTAAACACAACAATCTCTAACAAACACACATATTTTAAATATGTATATGCCAAACGCAATTTAAAATAGATATTGCATACAAAATTATAGTGCATGATTTATGTATATGCATGATTCTCTGTATAAATAGATGTAAATGTGTACTTACTATTACAGAATATTCAGCTGATCAATCACAAACTCTGCACGCAATTGCAATTTATTTCTACAGGGTAATTTGAAACGCGAGCTTGCATGATGCCGTACAATAACAGAAAAACACAACTTTGAAGAACATTACAGCGTCGATTGCATTTAATGATTTAATATTTTGAAATCACTCAAATCAAATTGCTAAACCGCGTAAGCGTTTGGCATATTCGATACTTATCGATATATTCGGCTTTATTTATTGAAATTACAAAAACAGCTGATCGGCATCTCAGCTCGGTAGACGCGTGATGCCGAATTCTGTAATTTGAAGCCTACATGACATCAACAAATCACACCAACACACTTAACATTTCTTTGAATGCTTAAAAACAATTTATATATCACTTTAAACAAAAAATCAAGAAATAATTATACACTATATGCACAAATGCCGCGCAGATTGCAAAGCACGCAGCACAAACTGCTTAGTAAACGGTAACACTGATAAATGCAGCGATATATCGATGGCTTCAGCACATTTATCGGCATGTGCGAATGGTATACATTTTGCAACACTCTTTCAATTAACCTCAAATCATCGCCAAATCCTAGCTCGTTGAGTTTGTTAATAATCGACATTAATTCCATAGTTGTCTTCAGTGGCCGCATTTGGCCAGCGGCAGTGCCGAACGGCAGTCTACCATGCCTGCCAAGAGATCGTCAACAGTTGCACAAACGGCTGCCACGGCCAGCACAACAACGACAACAGCTCCACTGAGTAACATGTCCAACGGAATGTCGCGGCTAACGCCAGCTAGAGATTTGACCCTGGGCGGACGAGGTGCAAGCGCGGCTAACAAGAAAGTTTTTGCACCCAATTTAAATGCGGTACGCAACAAAAATATGTGAGTAACTCATGCTCAAGGCAATTCAAGCAGTGAAACTTATGGAATAAATGCTTCTTCAACAGCAATGTAAAGACGTCCAAGGACTTTACCCAGTCTCGAGGTCGCCGCGGTGCTCGTGGCGCTGGTGGTGCAGCACGCGGACGTGGCGCTGGCAGTGGCAACTCCACACTCATCCAAACAACAGGCGTTTTCTCAGAAGGCGCTGGCGCAGTGCACATACGAAAATCCACGAGTGGCGGCGGTGGCTCGTCCTATGCGCGCGGCGGCGATGAAGTAACTGTATCGCGAAAGCGCAAGGATGATAAATCACAGGATCAGCGAGTGCGCGAACTAATAGGCAGCGATGCCAGCGAAGACGACGAATCCGCGGAGGAGGACAGCGAGCCTGATAAGACTGAATTGAACTTCAAGCCGGTGATGCTAAAGGAAGGTAAGTGCAAGAACAAGAACTACCAATTAACCTGAGGCAGCTATTGACAATTAAAGCTCTCCATGAACAGGACTCTGGAGCAGCCAGAAACTCAACGTAAAACACGAAGCAGCAGCCATACCAAAGGAAAATTCCGAAGCAGCGGGTAAGCATAGATTTTGAAGCAAATTTTCAAAAGTTTTCATTAGAATCGTTTTGCAGATTCATTGGCTGTGGCGCAGCATTTGCAGAACCTGCACGTGGGCATGCAGGCTGGTCCTGAGGAGCCACCCGTACAATACGGACGCTATCCACGCAGTATTGCCGCCTTTCTCGAAGCGCCTCAGTCGCAGCTGTTTATCATGCAACTGCCCAACGTGCTGCCCTGCGTGGCAGACGACGCCGAAGACGCAGCGCCAGCAGCCACAGAGCAGCCAGCGGCGAATGCTGCCAGCGCAGATCAGCCCAACAGTCCGTTGCCCACGGCGGGTGCTGGTGGTACGCCCAAACCCAGTCTACTGGCACAGCTGGAGGAGGGTCAAATAGGCAAGATATTACGTTATCGTTCCGGCCGCGTTAAGCTGCAGCTGGGCGATACGCATTTCGATTTAGATCTAGGCTTGGATTCCGGTTTCTTGCAGGTATGTGGCAGACCAGTTTAACTAAAAAGTTTGTATGACAAATTTGTCTTTTCCAGGAGCTCATGTCTGTCAGCAGCAATCGAGAGCAAAGGAGCGGCAACATGATTAATCTAGGCCCCATCCAGGCCAAACTGAAGGCAACGCCAGACTGGGAGCATCTATTCAAGCAGCTGGAGACAGCTGCCAGGCAACCAAAATCCGCAACGTCTACCTTACTACCCACAGCAGCAACTGGAGCTGCTGCCACGTAGCACTCACTAAACTCTACGGCAAAATCCACTTTAGATTTAGTTTAGTTTAGTTTAGGAGCATGTAATAATTCTTGTAAATAGGGCGCATAAGTCGTAAGTTATTTAACTGCATATTGATTACCGAGTAAACTCTATTTTTTATATATATGTAACGAAACAAGTATTTAGTCCTAATTGCTTACTGATTGCGTGGCACGGCCCTTGATCAGATTGCCCGCCAAATCGATGGCAAAGTTGTGATCCACGGGATTGGCCAGCGCCGTTTCGATAGCCACATCCAGATTTTCGCGTGTAATGAATGACTTGGACTGTTCAATTTCGTAGCGAATACGGTTTCCGGTTCGTTCACGTCGCTCCTCTTCACGCAGTTGGCCCGCTTCGAGGCGTTCCTGCACGTAGGCCACTTTCTCTTCGCGCTCCTTAGCCAAACGCACCTCGCGCTCGCTAGCAATCTTGGCGTTCCATGCAGCATTTATCTCAAGGCAGCGCTGGAACTGTGCTTCCTCCTGTTCAGGCGTAAGTACTATGTGATCCGCTGTGGATGTCTCCTGGTGTCGCACGACCTCTTCCCGCAAATATTGACGCACTGAGCGCAACTGGGTTCTGTATGATAATTATTATGGCTATAAGTGAATGTTTTACTTTATTTTCTTGCACTTACTTGTAGTGATTGTGTAGCCGCATTAGTTCAGTGCGCTCTTCTTCGCTCTGCTTCTTGCGCTCTGGCACGCGGAAGAGCTTGCTCTTGGCCACCGGCAGCCAACGCGGTTTTCGGCGCCATCTGACAAATTCCAATGCAAAGTTATTGCTGCCAGTTTTGGCAGCCGTCGCAGTTGACTGATTGAACAATTGGCATCCTGCGCGCAGCATATTTTCTTTTAGGAATTTAACTTCTTATATTTCTGCGTTGTTACGGCATCAAATCACGTTCGATAGTTTAATATTAACTATCGATATTTCAGATACTCAGTACTAATTATAACCGATGAGAAGCGGGTATAGTGCGTTAAAAACTTTATTAAATTAAAAAGTGTATTTAAAACTAGATATATATATAACTTCATTTAAATAATAAAATAAATATATATGATCACAAAACTGAGCCTATTAAATGAAGAATACATTAATTAATAATATTAATTTAATATTATTAATTTTATATAATTGGCTGATTGCTTGCTTACAACAGGGTATCTTCCAGTGAACGATTTTGGTATAATAAGAGTCAATTAATTTCTAGTAATTTCGATTATTAATCGATAAAATATCATCAAAGGAACCATGGCAACATTCCGAAAACAAGCTCATTTTGAATTGTCAATCAGTTTGAAATTCAACAACCGAATTGAATGTAGGAAAGAACATGGACAAACCACAGCTAATCGAACATTTACACCAATCCGTAAACTACACGGTGTATGATACGAAATGGATACCGCTCTCAGCCAAATTTGTGGTACTTGGCTCTAAGCCCAATAGCCATGGCATTCTGGACATTTACGAGCTGAATGAAGATAAGCTAGAGAAAGTCAAGTCCGTGGAGAAGAAGGCGGCTTTCAAGTGTGGCACCTTTGGTGCCTCCTCGCTACGCAACCGGCACATGGCCATTGGCGACTTTGAGGGACGTCTTCAAGTGCTGTAAGTATACAAATCAATGCTCTATGAATAAATATATGTAAGTATATTGCTTCCTCACACAGAGATCTGGAGCATCCTGAGATGGCTGTATATAATGTAAAAGCACACTTGGGCATTATAAACTGCATCGATGCCATTGGCGGCACCCAGCTGGAGTGTGGAGCACCGGAAATCGTGACTGGCAGTCGGGATGGAGCTGTCAAAGTGTGGGACATACGTCAGGGCCAGGAGCCTGTTGTCGACATATCGCCGCCCTCGCAGATAGGCGATGGCATCAATAGAAGCAATCTACGACGTGACTGCTGGGCCCTTGCGTTTGGCAACACATACAACGCCGAAGAACGCCTCATTGCTGCTGGCTACGACAATGGGGATCTGAAGCTTTTCGATCTGCGCGCCATGGGCGTGCGCTGGGAGGCCACCATTCGGAATGGCATCTGCGGCCTGGAGTTTGATCGACGTGACATACCCATGAACAAGCTGGCGGTGACAACACTAGAGGGTGGCCTTCTGGTCTATGACATGCGTACTCAGCATCCAACTAAGGGCTTTAGTTGCGTAGAGGAGCGCAATGCGGGCCGCAGCGTGGGCACCAATGGCGTCATCACTGGCCCCAAAGCCACCGTCTGGACTGTGCGCCATGTGCCGCAAAATCGTGACGTATTCTTGACGGGCAGCGGCACCGGCTCTATACGTCTCTGGAAATACGAGTATCCCGATCGCCGCGTGCTCGATGATGCCGATGGCAACAAAGAGGGCGTCGCCGGAAAGCTTCAAATGATCAGTGCCGTAACTCTTAGCTCACAGCCTGTGCACAGCTTTGACTGGCATCCAGACAAGCTGGGCCTAGCCGTTGCCGGCGCCTTCGATCAGAGCGTCCGTGTCCTCATCACCACAAAATTAAATACTCTTTAGACTATAGAATATATTAAAGAAGCTTTAATAAACGTTTTACATATGTACAATGAGTCGGCTATTTAGTTGCGTTGCATGCGCTGCTGCACAATGCTGGTAAGCTCTGTGATCTGCTGTTCCAGCTGCTGCATTTGGTCCGCCTGCTCCTTTGGCACCTCCACCAGGCTGGCACGCTTTAGCGCATTGATGCAGGAGGTGGCCGCCAGGCGACTGGAGTTAAGCTGTGATGTTATCATCACCTCACTCTCGTCCTCGGCATGCTCCTTGATAGCAGCCACCGACAGCTCGACGACCTCCAAGCAGAGACTGAGCGCCTTCTTAGCATGCGCCGACTTGGTCTCCCAGTTCAGCTGCTTGGCAGTGTAGGCGCGATACGATTTGACCAGTCGCTCGGCCTTCTTTAGAGGCGTTGCTGCCACTAAGGCCGACAGTTCCCAGACCATGGGATCATTGCCATGCTGCACGCACTGTTGACCCAGCAGCTGCGTAATTCGACGATGCAGCGAACTGGACATGGCTTGCGACGAACAGTCGGACTGCATTTGCCTGGCAATGCCGTAGACAATTCGCGTGAGCACCTCTTCGTCCAGGAAATGCTGCTTGAGCTCGCCGAGCCGCTGATACGCGCGCATGGCATCCTCCCAGTGACTCGTGTCCACCGAGACGAGCATGTAGTTCTCCCACACCTTCCAGTTATTGTAGTTGCACTTGAGCGCCTCGCCAAGCAGACGATGTGCCCGCTGCTTGTCGCCCAGCTTGATAAGCGCCTTGGCTAGATTGTTCCACGATTCAAAACCGTTTGGCTCCAGGTGCGTATAGCCCAAATACCATTTAACAGCCGACTCCCAGCGCTCCAGCTGAATGGCAGAGTAGCCACAGCGCAGCAGAATGGACTCCTGCAACGCATTGATCTCCAGCGACAGCTCGTAGTGGCCGATAGCCTGTGCATAGTCTGCGCGTCGATAGAAATAGTTGCCCCAATAGGCCTGCGCCTTGCCGCTGGTTTGCTTGGAGTGCTCCCAGGCCTGTTCATAGCACTGCGGATCATCGACAGCGTCGCCCAGCAAACAGTAGAGCAGAACAGTGGGTTGCTTCTCCAGCTCCTGGCGTATGATCTCTGCCGCTTTGTGGCGCAGCTCTAAGCTGGTGTAGCACTCGATGACCTGTTGCCAGGCATGAATCTGCAGGCAGACATCCAGCGCCGTCTTCGTCATGCCAAGTGAGCGCAACAGATCAACCAATTGCAACTGCACCTGCCACTTGGGCAGCAAAAACGCGGCAAAGCCATACGAGAGCCTTTCACGCAGCGTATGTTTCTCCACGTTGTCCAGCAGCTTAACGCACTCCTCGCATTGCTTCCAGCTACGCTCCACAGTACGTCGCTGACCGGACTCCTGATGACAGTTCAACAGCAGTGCTGCTTGACGCACCTGCAGCGGCCCATGTTGCTGATAGAGCAACGTTTGCGTGTACGGTTCCAGCTGCTCATCTGCCAGCCGATCCTTGGGCTGCGAACGCTTCAGCTGCTTGCTGTAAGCAAAAGAATTATGTGAGTAAAGATTAGAGAGTATGTATAGCATATCAATTCGTACTCACACCTTGGCCAGCACAAGAGCCTGCAACACGCTGGGCAGTGTCATCACCTCGTTGTCCTTTGGCTCTGTGAAGCGTATGCGCTCCAGGCGCGTATCATCCTCCAGCAGCAATAACTGTGGCAAACTGGTTGCTGCATTGCTCAGCTGAGCTGTGGGCAAGCCCTGATCCATCGATTGCTGCTCCACTTTCAAACAGAGTTGAGGCAGTGGCTTCTGCTGGAACTTGGTGCGCACGCCGAGCAGACCCTCAACTTTAAGCTCCACCTGCAGATGCGCACAGAGCTCATCCAGCAACTGAGCTGCCAGATCGGAGCGATGGAATTGCAAATAGCCGTTGGCTAACTCAAGTAGCAGCAGAGCCTGCAGCTCCACCTGGGCAAAGGCTGCTATATGAGGACGCAGCTCGGCAGCTACCAGCTTGAATTCCTCGTACAAAGCGCTCGCCAGGTCGTCCAGAATGTGCTGCTGCAGGCAGACTAGACGCAGGCGCCACCAGCAAAGCAGCTGCAGAATAATTGAATGAATTAGCGAAAATTAAGGGCATATTCTATGTAGAGCTACCTTCGACGTGGGCTGTGCTGCGATTAAAGTTTTGAGCATTTGCTTTGCTATAAGCAACAATTGTGCAGTCTTTACATTTGGATTCAGTTCTTCGCCACTGGCCTTCAGCTGCTCCTGTGCCTCACTCTGCTCCAGCTTCAAGCCTTCCAGCATTTCTGTGCAGGCTGTCAACTTATTGAATGGTCCAGTGAAATTGTTTTGCACAAAGGCAAAAACCAATTGTAAGAAGTCATTGAGCAATTCTGTTGCTTGCTCGTTGCCTTTTAGCTCCTGCTGGCAGTTGTCTTGCCAACGTTTTATTACTGTCTGTAGCTCTTCCACTGTCCACAGTTCTTGGCTGCTCCACAACTTTCGCAGTCGCTCATCAGCCGGCAAAGCTGTGGAGTATTGTTTCTCTTTGGTATTGACCAATTTATTAAGTTTTCTTTATTTCTTACCCTCAACATGCTGTACATCATTAAAATTGCACACAAAGTATTTGCTAAACGGTTCCTCTAGCATTTTAACATGGAATGTGATCGCTGTGCAATAATTTAGCGTCCCACGTGTGTGTGAATGTTTTGCCGACGAAGGAATGGCTGTTGCCGATTGCTGTATTTTGACGCAAATTTAAATTCAAAGAACTATTTAAAGCCACAGCACTTCCACTTTATTAAATGACAATCGATTGACTTAAATAAATAGCACAAATTAAAACGCCGACTAAATAGCAAATTCGCCAATTGCAATACTCTATGTCTATCGATAGCTTTCGATTAGTTGTCGGCAAATAAGTGGCGGCTGGGAGATATGTGGCACGTCGTCGAAATATATTTATTTCCACATTGTCAGTATTGAAATTTAATTATTGCCCATTGTTTAAAAGACTTTTTGATTTTACTTGCATGCTTATCTATTTAGTCGTTTTCGTTTTGTTTTTAATATTTAAATATAATCTATTCTATTCATTATTTTCAGTATGTTAGTATTTGTTCATTAACTTAACACTGGGCACACTGTGGGGTGCATCGCGGTTATTGCTTAAAGTTTGAAATTTGTCGTTATTTAAGTTTATCTTAAACGTCGCAAATATAAGATATTTTGATTTACTGTTTTTGTTTACCGCAATGAAAATTATGCAATTCTTTGAATGAATCAAAGCAACCTAGAAGTTAAATATTTAATTTATTATTTTCTCCCATTTCTTATTTCATATTCGTAACTTTAATACAATATGTTAAGCACGACTCAAATCTTTATCTAGAAAGTGATTGTAAGCCAACACTTAATACAACAGGATAAAAGAAAAAGTTTTTACATAAGTATATGAAACTATCGATTAATGTTAATATTTACTTAACGAAAGCTATTCATCTTCCACAACATCTACTTAACGAAAACTTGACGCTTATAGCGGGAATGTAGAGTATTTGTAGTGACAATATATTCATTTTATGTCCTAATAAGCTAACAGATATTTATTTTTAAATGTTCATTCGCTTATCGTATTCTTAGACAATTTGCATAATTGCATGCAAGTTCACATTTCAATTAAACCGTCTGGCGGCGTCTGCTGCTGATAAAAATAAAATTTCGAATTTCGCAAATATCTCAAAAGGCACATGAGACATATAAATTGCACATATAATTGATATATATATATGTATGTATGTATACACACACAAAGAGTGAAAGAAAGAGAGAGAGAGAGAGACGGAGGCAGGGCATACCTGTGGCTTAATTGCAATTATAATTCCCTTAACTTACATTAAGTACACACACATACACATACATACATATGGACGCTCTCCGTTTAATGTGCATGTGTGTGCGTGCACATTTACACACTTACACAGAGAAAGCAAAAAGCTTTTTGCAATTTTTTTACGTCGTAGCCGGCCGTAGCTTCTAAATTTAAATTTCACGGTCAAGGTCGCGTTTGCACCCGCTGCCAGCGTCGCTGTCGACGCCGACGCCGATGCCGTCGCGACGACACGTCGCGTCGTTAAACGATGAGCTCGAAATACATTATATCCAGCGATAATACACAATTGTGGACTCTGGAAAATTTGCCGTCCGCTCTAATTGCAATTGAATTGTTTTCAAATTGAATTTTAAGCTATACTTATTTTTATCAAATTTACGGCAAATTTGACACAAATACAATTAGCCAGTGTTAATTTGTTGTTACACTTAACGTATTTCGTTATGCTATAGCAAGCAATCAAAATTCAAATTTATTAAATTCACCACAGCCGCAGAGCTTTTGCCTGGGCGCTTTTCTCTTTGTCGCTCTCTTTGTTTTGTTGCAGCTTTTGTTTGCACTGCCTGCCAGCTCTGCTCTTTATTTGTGCTTGAACACTCTTTAACCTCTCTCTCTCTCTCTCTCTCTCTCTTTCGTTTGTTTTTCTTTGGCGTCCATTGCCGGTGGCTCTTATCAGTGCACTGCTGTTGCACGCCGGCTTCAAGTGCTCTCACTACAACACTACATCGACGCATGCAACTGAAGTTTTGCTGCGTCAGCGGCACTTGGCTTCGGCGTGGACGACGACCTAAAACTGAGCTGCAGCTGTTGCTCCAATGAACACACACACATACATATGTGTGTGTGTGTGTGTGTGTGTGTGTGTGTGTATGTGTATGTAAATAGATATGCAAATTTGGTTGCATGCGCGTCTGTGCAGGTGACTCATATTATTTCTATGCCTGACATGTTGACAAATTTCATAGAAATAGTATAAGTATTTTAGAATGTAATTTATTTTTAGCTTTGATATAATTTATGTATTTTCGCTTGCAATTACAACTGAATAACATTAGCCTAATTAGCATGTGTAATTAATTAATAATTAATGTTTATATAGAATGAAATTGATTTAGTATATCAATATTGAGTTTTTTTTTTTAAATAATAAAATAAAAAATTAATGTAAATTGGAATATTTTTTTTAATATAACGAAGCTATTGTTGTATGAATTTATAACAAATACACAAAATTCAATTGAAAAAGTGTTTTTAGATATTTTTAAACTTATGATTAAAACAGTTTAATTGATATAATAATTATTTTAAATTATTTTTTTAATTAGGTGGTTTTTTAATTTTTATAAATTAGTATTTTATTTACTTCAAATGAATTAGTAATTATTTTTTTAATAATTTATTAAGTATGAAATTAAATAACTATTTATTAATATCATTTTTATTTGATTCATATTAATGCGTATTTTTTCCAAACATTTATATAAATTTATTTTAGTTTTTGTTTCATTATATTATATTTATATTTAATTATATTATATTTATTTATTAAATTTTTATTAGTTGGCATTTATATATTTAATATTTAAAAATATATATTTAATTTTTTTATGTTTTAATGAATTTTTTAAAAATTTGCCTATTTACATATTTAAGACAAATGTTCATAAATTAGTATAACAATTCACGACAGATAATAAATATTTAAATGAATTTTTAATATTTTTAATATTTTTTAATATTTTTCATATTTCGATTCGGAGTTTATTTAAACCTTCTTTTTGTGCAATACTCTTTAACTACATTTTTTTAATTCAATTAACGTTTGTTAAAAACATATTAATAATTTTTTTTTATTAAATTTGATCTTGTTTCCCTTTTTTGGCCAACTTCCTAATTTGCATCTTGTTTAAATTGCAAATTATAATTTTTAATAATTATTTGGCTAAGCAAAACCAGTTTGTTAATTCATTTGAAACATTAACTGACTCACATTTCACATTTCACATTTGATAATATATTTATACAGGTATATATATGTGTGTTTTCTCTCTCTCTCTCTCTCTCTCTCTCAAGGTCGCGCAGGCAATAAATGAACAAATAAATATAATTTTAATAACTAATTTAATTACTGAGACAAACTGCGAAGCAGCCAGTCGCCAGTTATATGCAACACCTGTTCAATTTATATATATACATATATAAATATATATACATATGTATGTATGTATGTATGTATGTATCTGTGTTTGTTTGCATGTATGTATGTAGGTATGTATGCATATTCATTTTTTATTGCCGATTTGCGGCGCCGTCGCATCACTCTCACATTTTCCTAGCCCACTTTTGCCCAAACCCCTCAACGCGAAGCCAAATTGATGTCAGCAGAGGCAATGGCAGAGGCTGCATAGGTAAACGCCGAGGCAACAGCAACAACAACTGTTGTGGCAGCATTTCCATTTTCACTTTCACAGGCCGCAACTTTCACAGCTGAGCGAGCCACTCGCCTCCTTTCCCATTTGCCAGCTTTGTATCGCATTCCACACGCTGCGGCGCCACAATTCGTTTTCGGTTTCAGTTTCATTTTCGCTTGCCGCTTGCCGCTTGATGAGCAAAACTAAAAATAAATTACAATTTAATTAGAATATATAAATTAAGTTTTAATTAGATAATTTTATTATGTACATTAAATTATAATAATTTTAATGTGAAATATTGTATAGAAAATAATACAAAATATATTTGGAATGGCTTTAAATAGATTCATGGTTAGTTAGAGCATGACATGATATGAGGTATTGGTAGAATCTGAGTGGAAATAAATGGCTGCAATCCCAGAGTTCAACTCTCAAATAAGTAGTTATACCTTAAGCGATATAGTTTATAAAGATATAATCTATATAAAGAAATATTTTCAATATAAATTAAGCAAATGCTGAGAAATGCACTCAATTGGTAGAGATATAAAGTCCAGTTATATATGGTAATTCTAAAGCTCAATTTCTATATATTTTTGTGAGTACTACACGCGATTAAAAATCAGGATTAGATGCTTGCATTAAATATTTATATATAAGCAGTAAGTATCTTGGAATTTGTTATAATTTTTCGATTTTCCTCCAGTGGGAGTATTGGGAAAATCTTGAGACAAGGTTGCCAACGACTATGTGTGCTTAGTATGAAATATCTAGCTGGCGACAGCAAGACATAAATGACACAAAGCAAATATACTCTTTCCACTGCGTGAACGAGTATACAAATATGTACACATGCTGAGATTATGAAACATTTGCTGAAGAAATGATAAAAGTTAAGAAACAATGAAACTGAACCAAAAATTTATGTATAGGCTCACACTGTGAACTTCACAGCTAGGATATAGCTTGATCTAAATACTACCAGTATAAGTATTTGTCTAGCTAAAGCATTAAATTTCGTTGGTTTACGAATTGATTGGAAATGACTTTGACTCGGCTTGACATTCTTCTGCAACTACTTAAGAACTCACGACATTCGCCCTCAAAGGCCTTAACGATAATAGTTTCAGAAACGAATCGAATTAATCACATTTCTAATATGCGGTTCGTTCAATTGCCTAAATGCGTCTAAATATGGGCAGCGCATGCTAAAAAGTTCTATTGAAATTAATTCATTTCGCACTTAATTATTCAAATGCTCACACGCGAGACTAAAGCTAAAGAGCAGGCGCGGCGCAGAGCTGAGTGGGGCTGAGCAGCATGGGCAGCAGAGGTGCAGAGGAGAAGACGCTGACCTTGGGGCCGTTTTGGCTACGCCGCTGCCGCTGCTGCTATCGCTGCCTCAGTCGCTGCCACAGTCACTGCCTGCGTTGGCGATCAAATAACGCGCTGAGCAGCAGAAAGCAAATGCCAAAATATGATCATAAATTCGAAATGCTCGTACATCTACTCGTATTACCCAGAACAACAGATTTATAGCTTATATAATATATTTATACGCAGACATTGTATCTGTATATGTATTTTTATATTGTTTATATATTTGTGTGTGTGCATATTCGAATAGTTTTCAAAAATAGTTTTTGTTTTGAATAGAGAGAAAAACAAAATAGTTGCACAAAGTGCGCAGTTTGATTTTGGAATAGAGCTGCTTCTAAGTTCTAGACTCTTGTATAGCAGTGACATCACGTCCCAGTAGGATCCGTTGAGCTTTGCTCTCAGCGAAATGCTTATCTATCAGAATTTCCTCATATATGTACATACATATATATATTCTATATGCATTAAGATACTATATCCAAATACATATATATGTTTAGATTGATTTCGTTTATTTTTGCAGCTATTTCATTCGAAACTTCATTCAAGTTTGTTGCTTGTGACTTCGTCAAACATCCGATTGACTATGAAATTTCACACTCTCATAATATTTCCACCTGCGTGCAAATATTTGTGCACAATCTTCTGAAGAATCTCCTGCCAAGCCCCCTTTGCCAGTGGCCCATAGTCGGAAACCTGTTCCACGATTACCATTCAATGGAAATATTCGGAGCATATTAAGTCAATACGAGCAGATATATATTTAATACTCATAGTCCAAGCTGAGGTATATTGACTACATGTGTCTAAGCTAATATTTTCCTCATTCAAGCCCATCATATGTGTAGTAGTAGTAGTAGTATAAAGAGAACTCTTCAAGCCACATAAGCTGAAACATTATTTACCTTATTTACAGGGCATTGGCTAGTCCATCACAATTACTAGCTAATAATACCAACTTGTTATTTCACATTTGTTTTGTTCTAAGCAATATTCGCATCTTGACCTTGAACAATTATTGTTTATTAATATTGCTGTTTGTTATTTTATTTTATTTTTTCTTTTTTTTTTTTGGTGTTGCTACACAGTTAAGTGTTTAAACATATATACAAATAAATATATATGTGTGTGTATTTAAGTATACATATTAATTTTATTCAAGTTTTATGTATTATTCCCGTTTCGCATACCCTGTAACTGTAGGAAAATAGTAAACAAGGCTTTATAGAGTGTCTGCTTAGACATGTTAGACGAATTCTTAAGAAATAAAAAATGTGGAAGCATTTCATACTAATTAAATAATGACAACTGTCTATATACCCTGTAACTATGGCAAATAAGAAAACAGGGCATTATGCTTAGACAATTGAAGCGAGTTAACAAGATAATGTTAAATAATGTTGAAGAATTTATCAATCGTTTCTTAGTGCCAACTTCTCTGTATATGCTGTAACTATGACAAAGGAACAAGGCATAGAGACCTTTTGTGAGTCTTTGAGATATGTACATAAGATCTTAACAGAAATTAAAATATATTTACTATTTTAATATGCTATTCTATTGGAATAAATATTATGAATAGCACGCTTAAAGTTGACTAACAATCAAAGATGCGCTTTAAATATAATTATAATTCTAATTTTTATCTGATTTTTAATATGCATAAGTAAATATGGTTAAAATTCTAATCGTAATTTTGCTCTGATTCACTGAATAGTCTTAAAAGTAGTATTAAAAATCAGATTTGAATAAGAATTTTTTCTTTAAATTTGTAGCATATCTTCTCGTCGACTCCTAGAGTTTCTTTAAGCCTATTGATATTGTTGTTGTTGCTAGTTTCGGGTTTCGTCTCGGCCGGCGTAAGTCCAGACCTATTCCAAAAAACAAAAATAATCAACTCGTTCTCGCCTAGCAACATTAACAACTACCGTATGAAAATATACATGTATATAGAAATAAATGTATATTTTATATACATACAGATTTATATTTATATATACAAATATATTATATTTATACATATGTATGTATGTATGTACATATATAATTGCCTATAAACATCTATTGAGTATTAATCAATTTGCGACGCACACGTGTCGATCTTTTGTGAAAATGTGCATTTTATTTATATTTTAACGATCTGTAAATCAAAATAAAAAAAAAAAGAAATTGCATCTGGATCTGGAATGATTAAAAACCACAAAACGTGCGATTTGCAACATCAATTTTGCTGCTACAGTCGATCAATAAAAATGTTCTTTATAATTTATGTTCGAATTTATAGGCGAAGAACAACACAAACTTTTGGGCACTCGCCTTGATTAGCTCTCGACTTAAGTGGAGCGTGAGATGAGCGGGTAGCCAGAGAGCGTAATAAGCGGAGGAAGGTTACCCTGTGTTCAGGGTAAAGCCCCAATTACGAGTCGGACAATATAAATGTACAGATTTGTTTATAAAATCATAGATATACGATATTCAATGTACGATATTTAAAAAACGATATTCAATATGCGATATTCAGTATGCAATACACAATATACAACATACCATATACAATACAATATACGATATTCAATATACGATATATAATATACAACATACTATAAGCAATACAATATTCAATATACGATATTCAATATTAGATATTCAGTATACAATATACAATAAGCAACACAATATACGATACAGCATATACGATATACATGTATGCACACACTCATTTCTACTTACTTTCTGTCCCGCCCTCTTTCACTTCTGATTTGGGTACAAGAACTGTCCTTGAACCTCAGTGCATTCGTAATGCTCTGCACTTTACACGAAATCGCAGCCCAAAGTGAAATTTAAGCGCAGCAATGAAAGAAGTATCAACTATGGTATACCCTGTAATGAATGAGCTGGCAGTTGTATATCTAGAAAAAAAAAAAAACAAAGTAAATATTAACTAAATTAGCATTATCAATTGGCTGTCCATCAACTTACATTATTTTCCAAGTTTTCATATAGTGTTTGTGTGTGTGTGGCGTCCAACCCTCTTGCCTATGTCACCCTGAATCGATATACATACCTATACTGCATATATATAAATGTATATGTAAACACCGTAATGTCAGGCACTTTATAATTTTGTCAAGGGTTTTCAATACGCAGAGTCCGCATTTTTTACAAGTGTTTACGTGGAATATACAAAGTAGCCTTCAGATATGTGTAAATACATATATAAAGACTGTATATCGTTACATTTCTGAAAATTGTATCTATATGTATGTAAACCCAAGCCAATGTCATGTAGGGTATAGAGACTTGTCTGTGTAAAGTAATAACTTTAGATATCCCAAGATAAAACTGAAATCTTTTCCATTTAGTGATCACCTACTGAAGCTAAAAACTTGAAATCTATTTTTTGATATATGTATGTAATAGAGATTACTGTAATCCTAGCCTATATCTGTGTGTGCACTTGAATCCTGGGTATCCTCTAGTCGAGAACAATTCTCTTATTTGTTTTTTGTTTTGTATAAATTGCAATTACTCGGCAATTGTATGGTAGAGCCAGTTGAAAAAAAAAAAACAAAAATTTGACTATCTACATATTTATATAATTGATATTTATTTATTTATTTTTGGGCGTGCATTTCGCGCCATCGCAGTCGCAATCGCAGTCATTCGATTCGATTGCATTGTTCAGCATTTAGCGACAGTTACTCACACAGCGCATTCGCACGTTCTACGTTCTACGTTCCGCGTCCCATCGTCCCATCCTTCTATGTGCTTACTTCATACGTCATATACGTATGTGCATACGTCAGGCGGCTGGCTGGCTGTTTTTCTTTCGTCCCATTCCACAATCTTTCTTTTTGACTCAGCTATGCCTGTCTCTCTCCCTCCCCCTTGACCCTTACGACTGTTATTGTGAGTTATTTGCGTCGTCGCCTGAGTTTAGCGGCCCTGTCGCGCAATTTCAAGGACACGCCGCTTTGTTGTGTTATTGTCTGGACTCTCGCTCTCGCTCTCGCTCTCGCTCTCGCTGTCGCTGTCGCTGTCACTGTCGCCTCTCCGCCTTTCACTCTCTCTCTCTCTCTCGCTCGCTCGCCCGCATAAGTAACTCTGCTGCAGCGATTGCTTTTGAAACAACAAAAAGTGCATTGAAATCACAATCAGAATTTGGAATCAAGCAATGGAATTTTTAATATGTGTGTGTATATTTATTTATTTTTATTTATTTTTATTTTTATTTTTATTTGTGATTTCTGATTTCCTTTTTTATTTATTTTGTGAAATGTACTCGAACTTTGCATTTATTTTGCTTTTGTCGCCGCTTTATTTTCGCTTTGTTTATTTAGAATTTTAACGCTTTTTTCGGGGCATATTTTATGGCCTGCTTGATTTACTTTTGCCCGGTGCAAGCGAAACAAACAGACAAAATAAAAAAAAAAAAAAAACAAAAAAAAAATGAATTTTGCCTTCTGAACAGTCAAGGTTAAGCTGCTGAGTGGGTGGGGAAGGGGCGGGCCAGGAGGTGGCACACATAAATAAAAATTTCTATTTATCTAATTAACAAATTAAACTCCGCAAATGCCGCACTGAATAATAAGCGATAATTTAGCAAATAATACAAAAAAAAAAAAGCAAGCAGCAGCCGAATTGCACGCAAAATACAACAGCTTTTAAAAGAAAACAGAACTTAAAACAAAAACAACAGCAACAAAAAAATAAATAAAAAACAAATAGACAAAAATACATTCAGGTTTATGGTCAAGGACGTGAGAAGAAAAACTGTTAGCAAGCACGAATGTCAAATGCCCTTTCTCCCACATGTACATACATACATACATACAAATTCGCTTTTGTATATCGTATATCGAATCGTTAGCCGTGCCCCTTTACTGTATATCGTTTATTATAAAATGAGGCATAGTGAATCACAAAGCGTAGCACATATTGTATCTTTTATTATCTCCTATACTGCAGCGCATATCGTTAAGTAAATCGTTATGTATATCGTTGATTGCATCGCTTATCGTAATATATAGTATTTCGTTCATCGTATATCGTATCGTATATCGGTTCGCATTAATAGGCGTATATCGTATATTGTAACACTTATCGTAATATACTTCATTTCATTCGCTTATCGTATATCGTAGCGTATATAGCGTATATCGCTCATCGCATACTAACGCCCATTAAAATCAATATGGAAACATTTAACGCATCTTTCAAGAACTCTTCATTCGAACTTGAATCAAACCCATTGCCGTACCGCCCTGAAGAGCAACGAGTAAAGACGACGTCTCATTTAAAAGCAAATCAAATTAAATCAAATACATATACTTATACAAACACTAACTACATACAGACATACAGACAAATACATACATACATATATTGTATATTTAATGAGCCGTGGGGGGCTCGTGCTTTTAATTAATGATCTGAACTTGGACGGACACTCCGACTAGTTTCAGTTGCTGTTTCAGTTGCTGTTTTGTCAGTTAGTCGGTTTCCAAAGTCGTTGCAAAGCGGAAGTTAAAGCCGAATGCACGTTGCTCTTATCGCGATGCTCTGACGCAGTCAGCTGTCCGCCTTTCGTCAGCATATTTGCCTGATTAGCAGCGCAGGGGAGCTCGGGGCCGGTCAGCGAAAAGGGGGTAGGCGGGGTGGGGGGCTGGTCAGCTTAATTGAAAACGCAGACGGGCCAAAGTAAATGCTAAATTCTTTTTCACTTTTTTATTCGCGACTAAAGCAAATTCTAATAAACACGACGCGACGCGACCAAAGTAAAATGGCATTAAAATATACACACAACAAAGTCACACACACACACACACATACACACATGCACACACACTCGCGCGCATACAGACAACAACAAAAATCAAACACAAAACGTTGTTCAAGGTTAGGGTTATCATATTGCCAAGATCAAGGCTATGCGACTACCGAAGCTGTTGTTATAGAGACAGACATTTGTCAGTCGTTAGGCATATGTATGGATGTGTGTGTGTGTGTGTGTGTATGTGTATGTGTGTGTGTGTGTGCCATACTGCGCCAGACAGATCGTCGAACGGTGCGCGGACGTGCAAAGCTTCTGAGAACTGGCTTAGCTGAGAATTATGTATGTCTGCCTGTATGTACATACATATGTATGCATGTGTGGCTGTATCTATATAGTATTTTGCCATTTAAATGCTTAGGATTTATGGTAATGTTTTATATACAAATATAATATGCAATTATATATGTACATATGTATATACAAATGTATGCATATCAGTCTTTGCCATTTGCAAAAAGTTACTTGCTCCATTTTCTTATCGACTAAACAATAGATATAGAAACTTCAGAGATTTTACTTTTGTCATTTGTCGATTACAAAATAACAAAAGAATAATACAATTTTGCTTTGCTTAAGATCATATAAATAAAATATATATAAAATATTTAGAGAAAAAGAATTAGAGAAATTTTGCTTTGCTTTCGTTTAAGCTGAATATCAAAGTTATGGATTCTTTAGTTGAAGTATGTAACACTTTAATTACACATGAATAATAATAACCATATATTATTATATACTCTTTACTTTCACACTATAATTTTGAACAATGCATACATTTGTATCCTTGATATCCAATAACACAATCAATTGCAATCGTTCATGTATCAAGTACCGTACATTCAGTGTATCGCTGCAAAACCGGTCAAGGTTGCCGTGTTTCGAGTGGGTGTAGTTCACACATTTTATGTTGCCTGCATTTAATAATGAAATCGATTCGAAATCGATCCACATTCTATAATTACCCATCAGCGTTGATTAGCGGTTTTTTTTTTTATTTTGCTTTTATTAGGTTTCTGCTTCATGTTCGGATTTTCGCTATGAATTTTGATTAATTTCTTGAGGAAGTCCGGCAATGCTGTGTGGTTGGCCCCACTCTGAGGTCTGCTGCTCTGCGTTGTCATTGGGCGTTGCATATTAAAACGGATTCGCATAGATAAAACAATCGATCGAGCGATCGAGCGATCGAGCAAGGGCTCTGCCTCTCGGAAGTGGATATAGTTTATTCACGTCTAACGGTGTTTCATGCATTCACTCTAACCACGAAGATCATGAATGAAGGAAAACTGGTTTCGCGTTCTATGGACCATGACAGCGAGGCTGTATTTGTGTATGGCTGTATCTGTATCTATATTTCTATTTCTATCTGTATCTATAAATTAATTTGCATCTTTGTCTATAGCTCTTAAAATATTTGCGCGGGCGAGTGTCAAACGTGTAAGTGCTGCTGGCATTCGGTTTCGGTTTTCCAATTTGTTTGCACCTCTATTTGTTTCTTTATTTGTGTGAACTTGCGTTTACTAACTGGCTAACTGGCTGGCTGGCTGGCTGGCTGGCTGGCTGGCTGTCTGTTCAAGTTCAAAGCCCAACCCAAAGATCAGCTGAGCTCAGCTCTTCGCCTTCGGCAACTAAAAAGCATAGTTAGCTAAGGTCAGTCCGCGGCGTTGAAATTGTTTCGACTGTTTGGCGACGCCCAGATCCAAATATTGACGCTGACGCTCTAAATAGCCCACAGAGCTGAGCGTATCGCGGAAAAACCTTCACTACCAAGCTATCTCACTCGTCGCTTGCTGCTTATTGCTAGCTGTTGCTGTCGACACCTTGACTCCAATTCATCGACTCTGAAGCAGAGGAGCTGCTGTCGCTACTGCTGTCGCTGCTGCCGCTGAGTTCGCTCGGCAACCAAAACTTGACCCAATTTCGAGCGTGGAAAATATGCCGCATGGCCTGTCGCTCTTGTAAGTTTGGTGCTTGTGTCTGTTTTGCTGTTGTCTCTGCTCTGTTGTATGTTGTGTGTTGTCTGGCCCAAATTTAGCCATAATAATGTTTGGCTGACGCGCCGGCCCCTGACCCTGACTAGCTTTGGGGCTCCTGTCGCGGCGATGGTGGTCTGCGGTTTCCAGTGACTCAGATCTTTATTGTAGTATATCGTTTTTGTTGTTGTTGTTGTTGTTGTTGTTGTTTCAGTCTTGAATACGCTGCCCAAGGCTTCTCACGTTTCGGCTCATTTCCTGTTTAGCTTTGGTCCAATGCAGACAATTCCGACCCCAGATCAAGATCAACAAACTGTGCGTCTGTTCGCTTTCGTAAACTGTAAACATGCGTTGACAACTCGCGTTTCTCGCTCAAGTTCTTATAAAAACAGCGACCTGGCAAGTGTCCGATAAGGGATCGCAAAACATACACACTTACTTACTGAAATAACAAACAATAGCGTTCTCTCTCTCTCTTTCCCTCTCTTTCTATCTCTGTCTGTGTTTCTGCGGGACTATCAACGGATAATGGACACCAGCAGATTTACACGCTTGTCTTTGTTTCTCTGTAACCCTATGCCTTTATATTAATAAACTCTGGAATCGAGTTCAATGGCTCGTTGGGGCTCGATTACGCCCACATTCCAATGGAGACTGTCACCGAGCCGCCATATGGCGAAATTACCATACGCATTCGCAAAATGATCCCCAGCCCCTACACTGGTAATTGCCCGAATATTATATATCCTGAGATTCTGTAGGTAACGTGCCTTGCATAAAAATAAATTTCACAGTTTTTGCATAATTCATAAGACTCATGAGACTCCTCTCCGTAAATCACACCCAGCCATGCGCGGCTCAGGCACCCAGAGGCAAAGTGAAGCCTTTGCTGAAGAGTTACAAAATAATTTCGCTTTTTTTTCTTGTTAAATATACGAATATTTATGTCAAGGCTAAGCCATAAAAACAGACATTAACCAGCAGAACAAGAAGAAGTCTTTTTATTAAAAAATAAAGGGCAACATTAGGTTGGGAATATATATGCGAATGTATGTATGTATGTACGTGGAAATATGAAAAGTTTGAATAAATAATAATAATAACCAAACAAATCATTAAAAATATTTTCAAAATTTTAAATAATTTATTAAATTCTTATTTATTGCTTTTCCTTTTTTATAATTCCTAATTTTAAATGTCATTTCAAAGTTTTAAAAGCAAATTCATATCTGTTTACAATTTAAATAGTTAATTATGATTAAGAAGCTCTACGATTTGAAAGAATAATGTTTAAGATGATAACAAATATTTCAAATTGAAGAAATTAGAATATAATGTAAAACCTGCTCTATACATGATATAAAAAAAGTTAACACTAGCTCAAGCAAACAGCCAGTTAAAATGCTTTAATCGGAACTGAAAGGTAGACTTAACCCATCGACAAGTGATGATATCGTAGGGAATGAAGTTAGCCTGCTGCATAAATTCTGAAAAAATATAGATATAAATATTAAATAAATAACATTTGTTGGCGTTTATGATGATTATTATCGAAAAATGTTTTCAAAGTCGTTTCTTATTCATTAAAAATAATATAATTATAACCAAAATAAATAAAGAAACTATCGCAATATATTTTATCATTAACGTCATGGAAATCAGCTGATAAGCTCAGCATTATGATGAATATCATAAGCAACCTTCATCATGCTAATCATCATTATTATCAACATTATTATTATTTAGATGGGCATTAGGCGCGCCTTACTATTCCAGCTTACATCTATATTTATGTATTATCATTATTATATACATCATTATTACATGAAGCATGATCACTTAACAATTATCATTAATATTATTGTAAGAATATTAATGATATTAATATATATACAAATTTCTGAAAATCATTGCTAAAATGATCATAATGATCATTATCTTTATGACTATTAACTTAATGATTACTATTACTAATTACAATGGCCATTATCATATACATAAATCATTATACACATAATCATAATCGTCTTACAATATTTATTATTAGCAAACAATTGTTTAAACTTATAAATATAACTAATACAATTCAGCTTAAAATACTAAATATTATTAACTACTTAAATACTAACCACACACAGAAGAAGAAGAAGAAGAGGAGCACTGCACTGGACCACTGACCGGCAGGAGATCAGGTATGCGACTGAAGAAGCGCAGCAGCAGACTTGCCTTTATATAGGCGGCGACTCACCCACTCAAAGTCAAGCTTAACTCTTGAGCCTCTTGCTGAGTTTGTTTTTGAACTCAATCAGCAAGTGACAAATAAGAACACAGCTTAACTGTTCTTTCTCTACTGATAAACTTCGATGTTAGCTGCCTGACCCGTATTAGCTCTACGTGCACTCAGAGAGTCAGAGCGGGGACATATATTAAATTGACTCAGCTTGCACTCCTGAGCAAGAATATAAACATGCTTTATGGCTTGTGTGAAGCCTCTAACTGCCTCTTACTACTTTTGCACGTGAACTTGTAGTCCTAAACTCCCATTTTTCAATGGGTTCCAGGGTATAACAAGATTTGTCAACTAAATATGTTTATTATATGTAAATATGAAGAAAATTAAATATGCCAGAAAAATATATAAAAAAGAAAAATATCATAATAATATATACATATTTATTTAATTTAAATTTCATCTGCAAAAAAATATATATTTATTTAATACATAAATTTTTATATTTATATACATATATATTTGTATATATGTTTTTACAATTTTAGCATAACTTCTATTTAGTAAGAACTGTTGTAGTGTATTTTATATTTTTTATATTAAATTTTTTTATATAAAATATATTACCAGTTTTTACTTTTTTTTTACTTACTACAAATTATGCTAAAAATATAAAATATATTAAATAAATATATACTTTTGCAGATGAAATTAAAATTACAAACAATTGTCAATCTGATCTAACTATATACAGAGCAGCATTGCATTTCTTGCTGAAAAGTCAAATATATTTTTAAATATATATATATATATACATATATATAACATATATACAACTATGTAAACTATATGTACATATCTTATATGGTTAAGCATCCGGCAAGCCCACACAAAGCCAAGCCAAAAACCAAACTGACCACACAAAGCTCATCAAAGAGCATTAAGGCAGCCAAGGACAACTTGATTGACCAGAGTCGAGGCGAAAGATCGTCGCCGGGTCGCATCGCCAACATATTTCCGGCGTCAATATTTGGTCTGTTTTTCTCGTTGTCTTTTGCCTTTTGTCTTGGTCGCGCACTGCACTTATTAGCTGCTTCCATTTGCAGACAAAATGCAGACAAAAGAAAAGATCAGCTGCAGACCCTGAACTTTGTCGCCTCGACTCGCTGCGGAGTGCAGAGTCAGTGGAGCCGCCGAGATTGAGATTCCAATTCCCATTCCGATTCTGATGCCAATTCCAATTTTTTTAATTCTTTGTGCTTTGGGCACTTGCACAGCACTTGAGTTTTCTTGCTGTAGCCTTTGGCTCGCCTTGAATTGAGTGAGTGAACCAATGATTAAACGCATTTCCTGCCCCTTCGCTCACTCTCTTCCCGCCCTGCTCCTATCTGCTCTGCTCTGCTCTGCTCTGCTCTGCCCTGGCAGCTGGCCTTTGTATCGGGGTCTGCATAATGCTCCTAATGCATAAAGCGCACAAGGACCCGGGCTTCTTGGCACCCTTGAACTGCATATTGACCGCTTAATTAGGGCGTGTAAGCACTTTTCTCTCTCTCCAACATGGTCGACATTCTGCTTTGTATGCGCCAGTCGTCGAACCCCGCGGAAACCCCTAAAGTAAGTACAATGCCCAGTCGTCTGATCGCTCGGTCGCTTGCTCCCTCGGTCTATGGCCTGCCACGCGCGTCAACATTTTTAATTGTGCGCTGCATATCATTTGATATTAAATAAGTACATATACATACATAAATATGTATATGCATACATACATACAAATATGCCTATACATATTATAACATACATATATTACAGTGACGTGCAATGAAGCTCTGTCAATATTCCCATTTAATAACAACAACAGAAATGCTCTCTGCTATCACAGTTTGTATGCTCTGGCATAAACGTATTTATCTTATAGAGTATACACATGTCTGATAATAGATTTTTATTATATAGAGTATATAAAATCTATATAAATTTGATTAACTACAATCAATTTTTGATTCTGATGCCAAATAGACTATATTTCATATTAAGACAATTTTAGTGGAAATTAGATAGAAAGTCATAGGAGCTTATAAAAAATACCCAATTCTTTTAAAAATTATAATTAATATAATAATAATATTAACAAATTAATTAATAATAATATTAACTATTAATTTCATAACTAACTTTTTTAAATTATTAGTTATTAATGTAATTAATTAACTAATAATTACATAAATCCAAATAATATTTACCATTAGGTTTGCTTTGTCAATATTAAATATAATTTGGACTTATATAACGATTAATAAATTAATTATGTTAGTTAATAGTTTTTAAAATCGAATAATTAAATATATTATTATTTTTTAATTTGCTCTGTTATTTATATTTACTTTCGATCAAGGTATATATATAAAAATATAAATAAAAGTATTATAGATTTTATATATTTTATTTTTTTCTGATAAATAAAAATTTACATATATGTATGTAGATCTCGGATTACAACAAATTTAATATGTCGAATTAATTTTTGATTCTGATGCTATAAAAAACTAAATTTCATACTACGCAATTTTGAGTTGAGAACTTAACCAGATAGTAATAGGATAACAAGTTCATTGAAAAGAATTATTATATTAATTTTTGATGATTTATTTATAATTTTTGCATTTAAAAATCTTCAACTTTAAAATTTGATCAACTTACATATGTATATACAAATATGTATATCCTAATAACAATTAGCATTGAAAAGTTGGCTTATATATTTCCTCCTAAGTTAAGCTACATTTTGAGTCGGCTCAATCTCCAAAAACGTTAAATGAAAAAATTTAATAAGAATTTCTTATGGATTTATCAAGCATGCAAATACATAATTGCACTTCAACTTTTCCTTAAGAAACTTTCCTTACTTATTTTCTTGTAAGTTTAAAGAGTTCCAAAATCGAAAAGGTCGAGGAAATATAAAAAATCCAATGCAAGCTTTATAAGTAACTCTGAACTTTTCTGAAGTTATACTAGACATGCAGCCCAGCAGCTCTTCATGGTTATATATATTCGTTTATATATATAAATAATTATTTTTTTTTATGCACCCCTCGACATCACACATTTAACTGCCAGCCCATGATACCCTCTCTCCATGTAAGTGTATAAAATCACTGAAAAAATCACTTTGTTCACTTTTGTGCGAAGTGGATTAATTTCTTCTCTTTTTTTGCCCTGATGATTAAACGGCGGAGAATGTCCAAAGCTTTCTCATTGTTTGGCACAGCTATGAATGTTAATAAATACATATACAAATTGTATTTCATTTCAGACAAAGATCATTAAAAATAAATGCTGAAAGCGAAACCAATTCATTTAAATGCAGCCATTGAAGCCTAGCTGGCAAAGTGTTTCTCTATCTCTCTCATGTCAGTGGGTGTCGTGGCTGCCCAACTAATTTGATTCACTCTTATTACGGCAACAAAGCCTCGACCATGCACTTGACCCTCAGCAATTTGCGTCAATGTCAATGCGACAATCGCGCCTGCCGCTCGAATGGGCTGCCCAAGTGTTTGGGTTAGGTAATTACAGTTCATGTTGCTGTTGTTGCTGTTGTTGCTGCTGTTGCTGCTATTGTTGTTGTTGCCATTGAGCTAACAGTTGCAACTGCAGCAATGACCTTGAACGAGGCTGGGCAAAACCCTCTGCTTAGTACACACCCCTAACGAATGACCTTTTGAATGCAACGAACGAGCGAGCGAGCGAGCGAACGACTCGATGCGGCTGTCTCTCTTGCTTACAGGCTACTAAAAATAAGCTCAATGTGTGTGTTTGTGTGTGTGAAAAGCTCATGCTGAAGGCCACATAGTCCACCCAGCAGCAGCAGCAGCAGCAGCAGCAGCACCAGCACCAGCAGCAACGGCAACGGCATTAGCACCGCTCAATGAGGCACATGCAACGGCCGCGTGCGCAAGTTCAAGTGCAAGGGTTGCCATTGCACCCGCAGCTCACGCGGCATTGGCCTTGTTGCATGCCCCTTCGCATTGACGTAGCGACCCTGAGTGGGTGTTTTCTACCCACCCGGCTTCTTTGGCATTTTCATAATATTCGATGCCACCGGCCGGCCGGCCAGCCGGCCAGCCGACCAGCTGCTCGCTCGAAACTCTCTTTGCAGCTACTTTTGGCTATTTTTGGCTTCCTGTCCAGCTTGAACTTTGGCAATTTATTTGCTTTTAATTCTGAGTTGCGTTTGCTTTGCGTCGAATTGCGTCAAACTTGTGGCTCAATATAGCTGAAACACCTGTACCAACACTTCAGCGGAAAATGTGTTGTCATTAACAGCCAGTTGACAGGCAGTTAAAATTCTATTGCCTAACCGCTTCTCACGGAAGCAATTGGCCAGGTATTGAAGCATTGCCAATGCCTTCTGACAAAGAACAGAGCAAATAATAAATATATATATATATATATATATATTTTATTTTATATTTTGGTAACAGGAAGTTAGCAGGCAGTTAAATTTCTATGACTCACGGATGCTATTGCACATCTTAAAGAACTGGTAATACCTTTTGACAAAGAACAGAGCAGGCAACAAGTAACACTGTTTTGAGTGCTATTGAGGACAGATTGATCAGAATGAAATATTGACATGACCTTATTGAAGAGTTGTCAACATATCTACATACATATTTAAATATATCTATACACATATTTAGTTATATGTATATATATATATATATATATATAATATGATACATTTTGTTAACAGCAATTTGACAGCCAGCTAAAATTCCTATGCCGAAGTCGAGTACAAAAATCCATTTCAATCATCATCTTATATGGCTTATATATGTACTTATATAAACATTTTTAACATAAAGTTGACAGGCAGTTAAAATTCTATGACTCACGGATGCTATTGAACAGCTTAAATAAGTGGTAATACCTTTTGACAAAGAACAGAGCCATCAACAAGTCAATATATATTACCAAATGTTGACAGGTAAGAATATATATATATATATATATATAATACCTTTGACAGACAGTTAAAATTCTTCTGTTAAGCCGATAGTCCATTATTGAAATTGAGTTTAAAAATATACATATGTATATAGTTGATACATTTATTAATATAAATTTTGAAAACATGAAATTGACAGGCAGTTAAAATTCTATCTTTCCGATCTGGTAAATATGGAGCAGTTCGAAACATCAAATTACCTTATTGTAGTATTAACCAATAATAAAATTATGTACTTTTATAACAATATGTAATATATTATATATGTACATAATTTATTAACAGCAAGTTGACAGGCGACTAAAATTCTACACCTTAGTCCCTTCTAAATGGAATATTGAGCATTATAAAAGGTTATTGAAGAAGGTTATGATGTCTTAATCTCAATATCTCTCATTTATATACTTTTTAATATTTTGTTAACAGTGAATTGACAGGTAGCTAAAACTCTATGCCTTAACCACTTCTAAGCGGAATGATTAGCATTGTCTGATGGAAGAGCTCATAAAAAATACAGCTTAATATATTTATATACTATTGAACATATGCTTAACAGCAAGTTGACAGGCAGTTAGAGTTGCTTCTCTTTTCAATGAAAACTTTAGCAACACAAAAGCCTGAATCTACCTTGTCACTATAAATTTAGCTAAAATTAATATGCATTGTTTTGAGTGCCAACCAGATCTATTAAGAACTTTACTGCTCAGGCAGAAAATCTCGTAAAGCTATCATCAACTCGGAGCTTCACCTGCTCAAACTCTGCGAAGTGGAAGTTAAGTTAATACAACAAACTTCAATGGCGACACGTGGGCTCAATGCAACAACTTTCGCGTGGCATTCGAAATGGTGATAATAAGCCACCTCAAAGAATCGTCCTTTTGTTGACCTTTAGCGAAGCAGTGCGTGGGCGAACAGCCTCCAATTTCCATGGATGGCTGGCACAAGAAGAGGCCAGAGCAGAGTGGGAGTGAGAAGCTAAAAGAAACATTTAAAAATCAAATCAAAGTCACGCGCCGCAATGTAATCAACAGTCGGCTCGGAGGTGGGGGACTGGCGTGTGGCGTGTAGCATGTGGCAAGTGGCATATATAGAGGCTCAAGGCTGCCAGGTTGCAGGTGTAGCAGAGAGGCCCAGGTCCAGTCAAACAATAAGCAGCTCCGTGCTCTGCTAAGTATGCAAAGAATAAGCGAGGCAGAGGAAGCGGGAGAGGGAGAGGGAGACGGAGAGTGAAAAAGAGTGGGCTGCTGCTGCTGCTTCTCAGTCACACGCAATGGCCACGTGTGGAGGCATTGGCAATGTCACAGCTAGAAATCCTTCAGCTTTAACCTTGAACTTCACCGTTGCTAAGGCAAGGCGAGGTGGCAGCTTTTGCTGCTGCTGCTGCTGCTGCTGCTGCTGCTGTTGCTGCTCTGTCAGCAGTCGTGCCATCTCTTTCCCGCTGTGCTTTTACGTTAACCTTGCCAGCGCTATGTAGTAGAGTCCGAGTCCTTGAATGTGTGTGAGTGCGCGCCTACGCGCTGCCTATGGAAATGTTCTTTGCCTGCTCGCTCGCGCTGTCTCGCTCACTCCAACAAGTTGAAGGGCATCTAACGTTGATTGACGCTAAATAATAACGGCATTTTGTAAAGCCTCGCACTACGTACACCTAAAAGCTCAAAGCTCTCTCGCTTAGTCACTCTCTCTCTCTCTGTCTCTCTGCCGCCTCGTAGGGGCGTGTCTAGCGCAAGCTTTTGGTTGACTGTACTTCTGTGACATTGCTCGAACTTTCGCCTTGGCATTGCACGCGCTTCAACTTTTCTTGAAGCTTGGCGCGCTCTCTGGCAAGGCCACGCAAAAGCCGCAAGTTTGTTGCCATTTCGCATTCGTGTGGGAGAAAAGCTTATTGCCCTCTCGCTCCCCTGTTGCGCATTTTGTTTGCTTTGGCGCCTGTTACATTACAGCCACCCACCCACCCATGTGCGTCATCTCTATTGTTATCGCTATCATTCGCCACTCTCTCTCTCTCTCTCCTTGTCACGCTCGCTCTCTCTCTCTTTGGTCCCTAATGAGCCAACGATTCCCGCCAACTAAATTCAATTTGCATTCGAAATAATGCGAGCGTTTTCCAGGAAATACTTCTAGAGCCCCAAAACACAGCTCCACGTGTGTGAAAAAGGCGCGGGCTTTTCTATAGCATACTGCGTGGCATGCCTTCTGGAAAGCTACGTGCCACATACGCAACTGGCTTCGCCCTCCTTTGGCCTGGCTTGCCTAATACGCAATTTGTTAGCCGCCTCGTAAAAATACCTTCCAGTGGAGCCCAGCACCAGCGCCAGCTCAGCACCAGCGCCAGCCCCAGCACCAGCCCCAGCAAAACAAGGCTCCAAATTTATGTGAAACACTTTTGTGAATGAAGTTCGTAGCTCGTTTCCGCGGCGTTAAAAATGCTGTTCATGCCGCCAAGAATGTACAAGAATGTTGCTCCTTGCACCCTGGCGGTAACTCGGCTAATCAAGTCTGCGCTGCGTAGGTCAAAGTTATCCGCCAGTTGGGGCTTGTTTATGAAGCGTTGCTATTTATGACAGCCCCTCTCCCCCAACTGCCCCTCACGAAACTTGTCCTTGCTGATGGAGCTGGTCTAGTTTTTTGTTTTATTATTGTACTGGAACGCACTAATTGCCAGTCAAAACACACTATGAGCGCAGAACTTTATGGCAAACCTTGACCAAATATAACGTTAAGTTTAGCATGAGCATTAACATGGGCCATATTAGTATAAGGGCTTAACAAGAGTAGTAAAACATGCAAATGCGATAGAAAATCAATAAGTTCCGACAAATTCGTAGCACACTTGGCCATTAGGCTTAACATGAGGATTAGTGTGAGGATAAAAGAAAAGAAAGGTACGTGACAAGCTTTGACGACTGTTGGTCACATATTTAGCATGAGGTTTGATATGAACTTTAGCATATGGAGCAGTATAAATGGAAAGAAATTCCTGATAAACCTTGTAACATAAGGTTTACAATTAAGTTTATAATGAAATATAAAATTTAAAACTTATTACTTGGAAATAGCCAACTCCCTAACACTTCGCCTTACCTTAACATTCAAATCGCATAAATATATAATTTTACATTTATTTATCCTCTCATTCATAATATTTTGTCAAATTTGACTTGTACCACCTGAGTTAGCTCAACATCTTCGTGAAGTTATCTAATCTTTCGCCTGAGCAACCTTAATTTTGCCACGAAGCCAAGTTGCGCATATTTTGCAAGTATTATTTTTAGGAAATTTGAACTTATTATTGATTCAATGTCAAGTGTTTGCCCTGAACTTATCACTGCCATAGCTTCCCACTTCGCTGGCGTCTTCTTCTTGTTATTGCCAGTGAGCAAAAAGTCACCCTTGAAATGTTATTTGAGGGGGCGCAATTTTGTCTCTGGCTTTGGTTTGCCAGCTTCCGGTTCCATCCAGCAACAAAATGCGAAAGCTTCCGGTAGGCAAACGCTTAGCCCCCGTCGGGAGCGCCGCACCCTTCGCCCCACACGCCCACGCCCACTCGCTTCCAACACGTGTTTCAACTGGAGGTGGAGGTTTTGCTTTGGTGTGGGCTGGAATATTGCTGGAGCTGGGGCCATTGGCTGTCCGGGGCATTGGCTTGGATGCGCAGTTGGAGCTTTGAATTTTGTTATTGTTGTTGTTTTGGTTTCTGCTTCTGTTTCTGCTTCTGCTTCTGCTTCTGCTTCCCCTGCCATCGCTTGCTAAACTTCAAGGTTAGCTTCCGGTTGTCACTTGGCTCCCTTGCGCAACAATCAGCAGCTTGCGCGAGCTGGCAAAAACAAACCCCACGCACAGTTCCTACTGCTCCCACTCCTGCTCCAGCTTCAGTTCCATCTCGGGCGCCATATTGCTTCAACAGCGATTATGTAATGCTAGTGCGATTTTTGTCTTTCCTATCCCAGCGCTGCGTAGGCGTTTTCGCTTCGCGGGTTCGTTCAACTTGCTGCAGCTATTAATCTTGCCAAACCCAGCCTCGCACCCAGGATTTCTCGCGCTCTATATGGCTTTTCTATCCCCCCACTCCCCCTCTAGTCTCCTCCCGGGTCATTGACTTTCCGCACTTCCGTTCGAGCTTCACTCAATTCCACTTCACTCCACTCCACGCAAAATTTCGCTGACGATTAGGATTACTTTTATTGGGGTTTCTTTTGCCTCTTTTTGTTTATTTTTTGCCATAGCTATTAAATTGATGAATTAGTGTTTGGATTTGGGGCTAGTTTCACTTGTGGTTATAGTTTCACTGCGTGGGTGTAGCTGGCGTTGAATAGATAATTCATTCGAGCGCTGACCTTTAACTTGGTTCCTAAATATATATTTCTATGTATTCGGTTAGGTCATGACCTTTTAATAAATGCTATACCTTAGCGCAGATGCCAGATAAAACTCAACAGCTCATTTCAGGTATTTATATATGAATGTCGATTACCATTTTAGCTATGCCAAGTATAAACAACATGCAATGTCTTTTTGGTCAAGTGAAAGTCTATTAATTGAATATTGTTATATAACTGACATTTATAGAATGGACTGAGTCCCACCCGCTCAAATGAAGTTCAATCTTCAATCTACAACTTTTCTATTTCCTCTTGGCATTGCTTATTCTAATGAAATTATAATCAAATGACCAAAACAATAAAATATGCCTTTTTGCTCAAGTGAAAGTCTTTCAATTTAAATCAAGCTTATGGAGGAATGTGGTTATATAACTAATTAATAGTAGATATATGTACATACATAGCATGAAATGAGTCTAAGTTCAATCTTCAATCTACAACTTTTCTACTTCCTTTCAGCTGGGCTTATTCAAATGAAATCATAATCAAGTGACCCATTTTGAGCTACAGCTAAGATTTCTCACGCTTCAGTTAGATACATAACATCCACTCATAGCTCCGTAAAACTCATGCATAATTCTTGGAAAATCGCCAGACATGCAGCGCATGTCTTCTGTGTGCATACATACACATATGTATATCAAAACTTTTTATTTCTTTCGCTTTATATGCTCTATAAGCAATATTTATAATTTGTCATATAAGGCGAAGTAAATACTTCATATGTAATTCGCTGTCAGCGTTTGTACAATTTCAAGGTTTCAGCAATTATTCAATATTATATAAACATGGTATATAGTATATATATGTATAGCGCTGTGTTCCCGGTTCTAACTCGCAAATGTGCCAACATCAACGGGTTTTTTTCTTTGGTGTCGTTGATGTTTCCTGGAACGTTCCACAGCTGAATTGTAAACAGAACTACAAAAAAGTATAGCGCAAAATTTTCACGCTTTCGTAGCATGACAACGTTTCAAGTTCAGCGAAATGCCATAGCTGGGGGCGGTTAGGGGGCAGCGTTGAAGGAGGGTGGCCAGTAGGTTCGGCCAATGACCAATGTCCGCTAGTCGAGACAATTGCGACGTTGATGACGCACTCGAAACTGCTGAGACTCGCACTTGGCGCTCGCGGGCAGCGTGAATGACCCTCGCCAGCGCTTTGTTACGGCAAAGGGGTTGCAGAGAGGGAGGGAGGGGTGGTTCCCCAACTAAAGCGCAGGTCTTAACACAGTTAAAATAGTAGTATTGGAGGGGCGTTGGGCATGCGGTAATTGATTATGCGCCGAGCTTTGCCAGCACCAGCACCAACACCCCACTGTCCACTGTCCACTTCCACAGCCATTTGCCGTTTCCCACTTCCACTGCCACAGCCATAGCCACAGCCACAACTGATGTCAGCGCTTTTCTGTAAATATTTAACAAAGATTATTCTAGGTACCCTATAAATGAATTGGAAATTTGTCACATCGTTTGCCTGCTTGAGGCTGACATTGAAAGTTTAATTGTTCATTTGTTGTTCAACCTCCGAGATAGACTCCACAAATATTTAAGACCATATGTGCGAGTGTGTGCTAATTATGGCCCATTACCTTTATATTTATGTAAAAAGTTTTACTCTGCTTATCGCAATTTATTGTTTGTTCTTTGTAATCGGAAAAGGTCAGCGGGGAAGCACATATTCAGAATTACACACATACACACATACATACATATATGTATGTATGTCTGTCTATATAATATAGCTCTATTATTTTTATAGAATTTTTGCTTTCAATATAGTTCTTGGCATTGTTTGCTGTTCTATACGAAACAAATATTTCTTATGCATATAAATATATTTGAAATATATTATAAATCAGTTCTATTGATCACATTAAATGAATTGCTTAGCTTTTGACATTTAAAAATTTTAGCTGTAGTTTATTTTGTGGTACAGCCATTGTGATTGATGTGACTGTGAAGCTTTGCTAGAATATGAGAAAAGTCCAAGCATGAAAGGGAATAATGGCTCAAGGTATCCAAGCACTTGAGAAGAATCTATCGACCGAATTAGGTGACTCGAGCTATAAAATTTGCTTAATATGCCCAAGCAATTAGTGTCTTTAATAGTTTTCATTAAATTACGGAAATATTTTGAAGATTTGAAACAAACTTAATCTGCGCATGGCAGCATTGCTGTTTTTGGCTCATTTAAGTACTGAGATCAACGTGTTTGTACTTGCGGACAGACAGACCAACGATAGAAGGGCAGACAGACAGAAGGACGGGCAATAGGAGTAAAAACACAAAAGCTGGTCGCTGGTCGCTGGATTTACTCGCTTTTGCTCTCTTTGCAAAAGCTGCAACCATTAAAATCTCAAATGCTTAGAGCTTTACAAGAGTAGCAACAGGAGTATGAACCAGCAACCGATAGCAAAGTATGCAGATAGATTTGATAGATAGAACTGATATGTGATGAAAGACAGATAGATAGAACTGGAAGGCTCTTGAAACAGCTAAGCAGACTACCTGCTCACATTTGGTATATTGATTATTATATATATACAAATACATGACATTAGGTCAGCAAAAATCTACAGCTCAAGCAACCATATTTGGAGAGAACTAAAAGTCGCGGAATTCTTCACTCTGATCTGACAGCAAGAAATAAAACGGCCGGCCGGCAATATACAAGGAGGGCTTGCTTTTTCTTCACCTCGTTTGACCTTGATTTGAACTCTAACGGTGCATTAAACTTGATGAAGAACAAATCCTTGAACTTTGCTGCCTAAAAGATGCTGCCAACAGAAAAAGATATTTTCGTACCAGATGTTGCCGTTGCTTAGTTGTAATCCGATGATATTTGATATGCCCTATCACTGTTTCGTTTTTTACAGTTTTTGCATTTTAGGTAAGGTATCTGAGTATCTGCTTTCGTTCAGCGACCTCTTTGAAAGCAGCGCCCAAAGAAAGTTTGCTGGGTGCATGCGTCATGGCCAAAATAGCTGAAACTGTGAAAAGTGTTTAATAGAAAACACATGCCGACATATATAACTATGTATGTATATATATATACATATATATAATGTGCTCGATAACGATCATTAAAGCCCAACGACTCCAACTCCGACACACAGCTACTCCAGCGCTCGGCTGACCTCAATAGGCAACAAACAACATTCAAATCTCTGACTCTCTGCGCCTAACTCTCACTTTTGCCGATCGCTGAGGGCTCTACGCCCGCGAGGGGTTCGTTTCGAGTGAAAATAATTCAAAGTTTTGGGTTCAACAAACGCGCCTGAACTCAATCGAGAGCAATGACACCCTAAGCCACGATGTCGATGTCGATGCATTGTCAAATTGTGCATCACTTTCTTTTCCTTTAGAAACAGACGAATATGACAACTTGATTATCAACTGAAGTTGTTGCTGTTGTTGCTGTTGTTGTTATTGTTTTTCACTTTCTTTTTCTGATTAGTTATCAAGCATCTACCTCTCATTCTCTCTCACTCACTCAGTCGCCTGCTCGTGCTATAGTTTTTTGAGTAGGGTAATTGATGCCCACCTACCCACAGCTCGAGTTGAACTTCAACTACCGAAAAGAAAGTGTTGAACTTTCGTGCTCTTTGTCTGTGTCTTAATTTTGAAATTTGTATTTATCGTAGCGTACATTAAATTGCTTTTAATGGGAAAAGTGTTGTAGATCAACAGATATACATTTATATACTCATATATACATATATATATATATTTCTCTATTTTGGGGTGTGTACAAAAACGAAAGCGTCGCAAATTGTCTATTCGAATTGATGAGGTCTCGTCTCACATGTGTGGCAACTGTGCTACTCAAGGCCCCAAACTGATGCCCCAACTCCAATTGCGCTGCACTAAAACAGTTAACAGACAGTTAAGAGTCGCATCGCCTCAAAAAATTAATGTCATCTTAAATATATTTAGCAGCGCTGACCGACCGAACCAGCGAGCTTTGAGCCTTGAGTCGCAGGCCCTGAGACCTGCAGCCTGCAGCCTGCAACCTGGAGCCTTGAGGGTCAGCTCGAGCCCATTAAGAAAGTCGCCGGCTGCAAAAAAAAAAAAAAACAGTGGGCAGCAGGCAGCAGAGCGAAGTACAATGGGCAAACAGGATGTCGACGTCTTCATTTCCGCAACGTCTGCAGATTTTATAGGTCTGTTTGCGGTGCGATCTCTTGCTGCGACTTGCTCGGTCGGTCGGTCGTTCGGCCGGACAGACTGCAACAGCAGTTGCATTTTTTTTTATGCGCTTGCATAAAACTTTTTTAAACGCTTCACTGGGCCAGGTTGATGTGTCATTGGAGTTTCTGGGTCAACAGCGGTTGGCAGTGAAAGTCGAGACACAAGGTGCAATGCTTTGCATAGTCTTGCCGGCAATTTTATTATTAAACATACAGACGTAAAAATATGTATTTATTATAGCAGAGAGCATATGCTAAACGAATTATAAGCGTAAAGTTCTTAAATACTGTGAAAAAGCCAGCTGTTATCATTGTCTGTCATTGTCATTGTTCTTTAGCCAACTAGAGCTCAGGCTATAAATAAATGTAATTATTTATATTTTTTACTATTAAAGTCTATATATATGTATATTTAATAATTACTGTTTAAAGATCACAATTTTATAATATTTAGCTGAATCTTTGATATATGTACAGAAGTTTCTTAAGGTCTATTAATTACACTGCAACATTTCATTACCAAATTTTAAACTATATCTATTCGACCCCTCAATACAGGCAAAAGTAACTGGTTATACCCTAAAATGAGAATTCAGAGTTTATTGGTTTTGTGAAAATGTGTGTAACAGGCAGAAAGAGACGTGGCAGAGCCCATAAAGTATATATATTCATCATCAGGTCAACGAGTTGAATATATCTAGCTATATATCTAGCTATATTTAGGTAGCTAGCTGAGTAGATACGTCCGTAGAGCAAGTGCTTTACGTGTGGATATGCTTTTGTTTGCTATGTTTCTAAAAGAAGTGTAGATTGATTGCAATCACAGCTCTGTGCAAGGTTCAGGGTTCAGGGAATTCAGAGTATATTGGTTTTGTGACAATGTGTGTAACAGGCAGATGGAGACATGGCAGAACCCATAAAGTACATACATTCTTAATCAGAATGACGAGCTGAATATATCTAGCTATATATCTAGCTATATTTAGGTAGCTAGCTGAGTAGATACGTCCGTAGAGCAAGTGCTTTACGTGTGAGTATGCTTTTGTTTGCTATGTTTCTAAAAGAACTGTAGATTGATTGTAATCACAGCTCTGTGCAAGGTTCAGGGTATCTTCTAGTTCGCCACTTCAGACTAGAGCACTCTTACTTGTTTTTCACATTAATGTAAATAAGTTGGAATTTTGGAATATCTAAAGGTCTGAAATGCTGGGCTTAAATTTAAATTGAACAAATAATTAAACTTTATATTATTACAAATTAATGCACATTATATATATGTTTTATATCAAAATATATATAATTTTGCAAATATTATATTTTATCTATTCATATATCTAATAATTTTTTTAACTTTTTCATCGAGTTTTTACAAAATATTTATAATATTTTGTTATAATTAATTATTCTAATAAATACTAAAAAATTAATAATAGTATTAAAATATTATAAATAGTTTTTTAATTAAAGTCTAAAAATGACTAAATATATGAACAGATAAAATATAATACTTGAAAAATTACATATTTTTTTATTTGGAATAAGAAATCGACTGTGTCTAAGCAAATTAATCGCCTGCAGTTGAATTCGCAACTTGATTCGCTGCTATTCTGTTTGGAGCACAAGTGAAACACGTCCGCTCACCTCTGGTTTCAATTTTAAGGTGTTCTTATTCGGTTAATTTGTGACAGGCATGGAGAGCATGAGGAGAGTGCAGAGTGCGCTGGCAAGCGCTTGCTCTAAGAAATTCACAATTCACTCAAACACAAATGCCGCTCTGATTGAGCTTATTGATAATTCACTCAAGTGCTTTAACAGACAGACATGCATGGTTTACTTATATCAAATACTAAATTGCTAAATATGTAAATCATAGTAACTATAGTGCAGATAGAAAATCCTAGAAGTATATCTTCTCAATATTATGATTTAAATACTTACAGGTATTCAAACTCACATGCATATATACAATAAATATATATGCAAGTATACAAATATAATTCACTTTTCATATGCTTCTCTACTCTTTCATGGTGTTCATTAAAATTTGGCAAAAATAATAAACTCTTTCGCCTTTATGTAGAAGCTGTTAAGTTAAAGTTTTAAATTGGTATGTAACTGTTCTTTTGAACTGAATTGCAGTAAGATCTTGACTACAGTCTCTAAACTGGGTTAAGTTGATGCCACGAATTTCACTCTCTTTATAAAGTCTTTTGTAATTATCTAATGGGCTATAAAATATGTAATGCTGGCCAAAAGATGCGCCAAATGCTTGGCCCGAACTTCTGAGCGGACAACAAAACTGTTGAAAAATAAAACAAGAGAATGAGAAGCAACACACAAACATGAAGCTATTATAGTTAAAAGTGAAAACGTTGTCAAACGAAATTGAATGGCAAAAGAAATTTGAAGAATTGTTGGCAATACAAAGGCAAAAAAAAAAAAACAACAACAGCAACAATAACATTATAAATATAAAACGAAGAAAGAAATACACTTTCGCTTTTGCTTTCAATTTCATTTCAAATGTGCTTAACCGCTCGCTGCTCACCCGCTTACTCTTCCTCTCTACGTCTCTCTCTCCCTTTCATTCTCTGTCTCTTCACGGGTTGCGCATGCGCGGCACGAGCTTGCAATTCGGAACGGAACGGAACGGAACGGAACGGCATGGGATGGCTTGGCCTATGGTATCGCCGTTGTCTTTGGGGTAAATCACATTTAATTGTGAAACGCTTTGACGCGGGTCATTGAACTCGCAGTGAATAGCCAAAGAGCAAGAGCAAGAGCAAGAGCAAGAGCGAGCGCAACCAAATTCATATTTAATTGGTTTTCGAATTGGAATTAGACAAAATATTTCCTACCTATCCTTAGCTTGACACTCACCTATTAATGTGTCAATTTGAAGTTTATTAAACTTGTCAACAGACGAAAATGAAACAAAAACAAAAATTTGTTGCATGTTCATGAAAAACGTTTCAATGTTTGAGGTTAATTCGCATAATTCATTGCAAAGACCCTCAGCGGCAATTATGAGGTTATTTATATGTCGTCGTCGGCCTCCTCTGCTGCCGTTTTATAGTTGTTGTTGTTGTAGTAGTGTTAACTGTCGTACTGAGCTAAGGTTGTTGTTGTTGTTGTCGCGCTTGTTAAACAGCCGCAACAACATTGAGCTTGGCTCATGGCACTGGAACAGAGCACATGGCAGAATGAAGTCAGCTACAAGGGGCAGGCGCGGGTGTTTGCATCCACACACACACAACACACACACACGCATATCGCACACTCACACACACACGCACATGCACACAGCAGCAAAAAAAAAACGCCACTTGCTAATTGTCTCTGACCTTTTTTGGCATATTTCAGTGGCGAGGCTTTTCAGTCGTCGTGCACGCCAAGCGCATAAATTGGCGCCAAATGAGCGACTAGCCCAAAATAAATACCAAAAAAAAAGAAGTTAAAGCCAAGAAAAAAAAATAAATAAATAAAAACTAAAAACCAATTCAATATCCGACTGCAGCCGAGCCGTCTTCAGGCCAAGCAAGTCGCACTGCATGTTTGCTGTTTAATTGGGTTACACGCCGGCGCTTTCCTTTTGACGTCGTCAATTTGGTTTCATTTTTAGTTCATTGACATTTGAGCCAACTCTAGCTGTAGTTACTACTACTACAACTACTACTACCACTGGCCAACACAAAAGCCTGTGCAGTGTAGAAAAGAAAGTAAAATTTGTACAATTTGTTGACGCTGTCTTTGGTTCCGCTCCAGTTACTTGCGTCGAGGCCAGTTGCTGTCGTCGTGGCTGTGCAGTGTCGCCACCTCGCCACACACACACACACACACACACACACACACACACACACACACTCACCTGCCCCTGTCTGCAACAGCGCACGCTGCACCCTGCACCCGGCACCCCGGCTCAGCCCAACCCAGCTCAGCTCAGCTCAGCTGTCGTCTGGCTTGGGCACTTGTTGAGTTCAAACACCTCTTCGAGTTTCACTTTCGCTGTCGGCAGCTGCGCCGACGCAGCCAGCCAAGTGAAATTTTTATACGCTTTTTACATATATGCATATATATACATGTTATATATATATATATTTTATATATATTTTATACCAAATGTATAGCAAATGCACACACATCGCAGCAATAGCTCGGTTATTGACATCGTTTTGGTTTGCCCAACTCACGTGAGGCACTTAATTAATATGCAAGCATGATTTTTCAAAAGCAAAAACCAAATTATATTAAAACAAAGCCATTTACATTTTATCTGATATTAGTTAGCTATAGAGATTGTATAAAGTATATATATAGCATATAATATATGAATATATACAATCGGTTTACTATTTTATTAATTATTATTAAATATGATTACAATTTCTAATTCATTTTGGAATCCAATTGTAATCATATTTAATAAAAATTAATAAAATACTGAACCGAATGTATATGCACGCATACATTTATACAATCATTAAATTTTTGTAATCATTGCCAACTAATTTTGGTCTAAAATATATAAAACTTTAAATATATTAAAACACAAAATTTTCATAGAATATATGGAAAAAATTTGTATAGAATATATTATAAATTTTCGCTTACTGCGGTAAACTTTTTTGTAAGATTTTTTTGATTATTTGCTTAAATACCCAAACCAAATTTTATATTATTTTAAGGCGAATAAAACAGAGTTTAATACAACAAGAAAACCATTTAGTTCTGGCAATGCATTGCTAGTATCGATTTGATACAGATTTGGTTAACAACCTATTAGACTCAAAAACTAATTCTGATTTAAAAAACGGAGTTCTTTTTCATAAATATTTTAAATCTTTTCCATTTAATTTCCTAGTGAGCCCTATAGATCACATGCCACATGTTAAATTATAAATTTTGATGAAATTTAATATAGATTGCTAGGAAATATCTTTGGAAATGTTTGTCTTCGAGTCGAGTGGCCTGAATAGCCATCTCACTCTCATTCAGAAACAATTGAAACAACGGTAAGCAACAGCTAACTTCGTCTCTCTCTCTCACGGAGTGAGAATTAGAAGTTACCAGCAAGAAATGCAACTGAGAAGAAAATTCAATCGAATGAAATTGATACAACTCCATACAAGCTCTCTAATACACACTAATACTATTCCAACAATAGGAGGCAATCATGACAAAATTGAACAGAATAAGGAAACTTAGAACGCAGTATAACGTCATAACATCTGACGACATATATGCATATAAGATTATGTAATATTTTGTCTGTGTATATATGTTATTCGAAGCAACGATCCCTACTCAAATTGAGTCAATTTCGAGACCAATCCACTTGCACTTTGTATAGCTTGGGAAATTCTTTATCAATATACAAAATATACCCTTTTGGCTTCATATCACACACTTTAGATTTGTATTCGAGTTATGATACCTAAAACCTATTCCCTTATCATAACTCATATAATATCTATCTATCGTTCCACTATAAAGAAACTCATTTAAACGCTCTTTTATCATTTGCAAAGTTTGCATATTGCACGGAGATTAGACGCAAAGACAAAAGTTATGTGTTTTTCAAGAATTTCTATCTTTATGACCTTTTTTAGCGCCTTTAGCAAATTGCAATGGGTGTGTGCTTGACATGAAAAGTAATACAGAAAATCGTATTGTAGTATTTATTTAAACATTGCCTTGGCTAAAGGTTGTTCGACGTTAACGCCGCTGCCGCTCAAAACAAAAGGCGTTCAGTTCATTTCAGTTGGTAATAATATTATTTGTTGTTGTTGCTGCTGGTTGTTAATGTTGCTGTTGTTGTAGTTGAGCTGTGTTATTGTTTTTTACATAAACCCAAACTAAAAATGGCAGATTGAATGTTGGAACCTCCAAATAATTTATTGTTGCCCGCTGATAGTCGTCCGGCTAGCCAGCCAGCCAACCAGCCAGCCAACCAGCCAGCCAGCCAGTCAGCTCATATTGTATTTTATTTTTAATTTTCAATGTTTATTGAAATTGGGTCACTTGCAAAAAGTCGCGTGCTCGCGCGATCGACGCGTTTCTCACGGACGTACGTAGAAACGCGTCAGTGTCGCATCGAAAACGCGCGCGCTTTTTTTGGGGGGGTCGCTCGCAGCTTTGAACTTTTGTACGGCGCGCGTTGATTTTGCATTTTCATTTCGTATTCGAAATCTAATATATATATGTTCATTGTTGTTGCTGTGTTAATGTCGCTTTGGCCCGTTGCACAGCCTACTTTGTTGTTGACCCTCCCCCCTCCCTTCCTCCACCCATTAGACTGACAAATTTCTCCGCCATTTCACCGAAGCGTCGCACTGTTTTGTTTGTTGCTGCTGCTACTGTTTTCGTTGTTGTTGTTGTTGTTGCTACAAAAGTCCGTTGACTTTCGTTTTCATAAGCGAAAGTGTACTCCATTTATTTAAAATTTAAAGTTTTTTTCAGTCTTACTTTCTTGTAGTTTTGTTGCATTTCTTTAACCCGTCAGCGACTGAAACGGGTTTTCGTACCGCTTTCTGGGTCAACGAAAACTGTTTCTGTGTCTCTCTCTCCCTCTCCCTCTCACCATCTCACCATCTCTCTATTTCTCTGCTTGTGTGGAAAGTGTTTCTTGTTGATACATGTTGTCTCCCATATGGAAATGATTAACTTGCACTCGGCGATGCTCAACTTCATTTCAGTTATTTGATTTTGAGCATTTAATTATTAGAGAGACGAAAAAACTAATATGAAATATGAATGTTTTCAGCGAAGTTGACTGAACTGTAAAGCACAAAGCAGAGAAACTTTGAAATTCACCCATCTATGTGTATCAAAAGCAAAGAAAGTGATTTTGAAAATTGGGTCGCTCGATGGCTCCCTCTTCATATGTTGTGTCTGTTTGTTGTTGTTGTTGCAACAAATTGCTACGCTTAGTGTTTGTTGTTGCCGTTGCTGTTGCTGTTGCTGTTATTATTATTGCAGTTGTTGGTGCTTAATGGTGGTAATAAGTATTGCCAACTAAAAGTGAAAACATTTCTTTTTACGATCATTAAGCCAAACGTGTGCGTTTGCAAAGCAAATTTCGTAGAGGCTAATATAGTGCAGCATCTATGCATCTAAATCTATAAGACTGCATTATCTATAAGACTAAAGGTCTGGTAGTAGAATTTTCAACCGTTATATGATCTTCCAGTGGTAAGACTGCCTAGCAGTGGGCAACAGAATCAGCAGAAACTAAAGTTAAGATTTGCAGCAGCACCATTAAGAACCACTCTTAAAAATATCCCTCCATGTCATTCATTTGTTCTCTATATTTTACTTTAGCTGCTTGCTTGATAACACCCTTCCATGGGTCTTCTATGGGTTTGCTCAGCAAATTCTCATACTTAATTTCTCTTGCTAGCTAACACTCTTCGCTGCAATTCTCACTCTATTTATAAATTCTCACTCTATAGCTCTATCAAATTTACTTTTACCCCTGGCTCATTAGCTCTCTACTCTACAATGCTCACTCCATAACTTATTTCTCTCTCTATTTCTCTAAAATTCACTTTTACCATTCTTCTATGCAATTCTCACTCTATTTATAGCTTAAACTTACCAACATACCTTTTTAAGAGCGCTCTTTATAGAAACCACCATAAGCATATGTTTCAATTGCATTCCAGGAATTGTTTTCACAAAGCTCCTTAATAGCAATAGCAATTACAGCAACAATTGCTGGCTAGCAGTAAACATTGTGAACGCCTACGGTAAATACTAATTACATGATATCAGTTTATCAATAAAGTCGCCAGACAGCCAGCCAGCTAACCAGCTAGCCAGCTAGCCAGCCTGGGCGGAGGACACAATGTAAATGGATCCATTGAATTGTTTTTTTCTATTTATTGTAATGACGGCTTTATGCTAGAGCTAAAAGGTATGTGGCAACTAGGGTGAATTATGTCTGAACAGATGAAGTATGTGTGACAAATACTCAAATACTCATAATCATTTTATAAACAGCATTGAAATGATTCAGATAAAGTATTCTATAAACGTCTAAGTTACAATATGAATCATAATCTTCCAAATTATTTTCAAAAGATTATACTTCTCAGTTGATTATATATCACTACTATTTTTATGATCATTAATATGTACATGTATATGCATCTGAATCTAACTATATATATTACTAAATATTTTCCTATGTATCTATATATTTATCTATATATGCATCTATGAATCTATCTATATATCTGCCTATATATCCAACAATACACTTATCTAGTCTTCAAATAAAATCCCCGCAAGTGCATAGAATATTCGTCACTTAATCAACAAAATTTGTTCCGTCGCCTATGACGCAGTTAACTAAACACGTAGCCTAAGGAAACCGCCGATCCAATATATATATAATTTGTTTGTTGTTATTTGTTAATCAGAATAAAGACAACCTTGAAATGTGGACAAATAAACGAATATGTGTGCGAGTGTGTGTGTGTGTGTGTGTGTGGAGGAGCAGGAGAGCAGTCAACTGCGTTGCTGGATAGCAATGAAGAAAGCAATAAGTAGGATCAAAGAGTTTACGGTATGTACATATAGGCGGACTGACGAGGTCGAAAGGTATTCATTTGCTTGTCATTAGGCAGACGCGTATTTTTGGTATGAGCCGGGCGAAGCATAAGCCCGGAGTCGGGCGGCGTTGCTACGGCATAGGCCCACAAAGCCATTCGCAGGCAACTGATTGAATTGCGTAGCGGGCAACGTTTGCCGCTGCTGTTGTTGTCGCCTCTGTTGTTGTTGTTGCGCATTATCATAACATAACCTTCGGCTTATTTTGGCTGGGCTTATGGCAGTGTGTGCAACCCCCGCGCAAAAAAAGAGCAGCCACCATTCATTTATACATAATACATAATTGCTGGCGTATGCGGCGTATACGTGACGCGTTCCTTAACATGCCGCATCCTTGGCACCGTTTAATGCCTAAAAAACAACAACAACAACAACAACAACAACAAGAAGCAGAGGAAGAGGGAGTAAACAGCTATGCGTACATGAAAGGCAGCCAGGCAGTTTATGAAGTAACGTTCTAGCGAATCGCATAAACTGTCGACATCCTGCGAGTTGGCCTAAATTTTGTAAGGCTTTGCTTTATGTGCCCATAAAATGGAGCTTATGAGCTTTCTATTCACATTTGATTGCAGAATTCAGGCCACAATAGATAGCATAAGGAAGGGACAGATATAACGGGATGGGGGAATTTTTTCGAATTGTGACTAGGATTACGAGTAGAACTTGGCCAATAATAATAAGTTATGGCCGTTAACATTTATCGTTCGTTATCGTTTGGCTTTAATGAAAACCAAAAAACATCCACTCAGAATATACTGAAAAGTATATTTATTTCGAAGATTTATAGAATACATTTAATTATAATAAATTTTCATGAGCTTTTCGTATTTCGTTCCTTTGCACCTTTCTCGGCGCTTCTCATTACTGCTCCATCCGCCGGCAGTACATCGCTTTTAATGTACATTTGCAGCTTCGGTCGCCAAGGTTAATTCTCAATTCATTCGAAGAGCAGCGGCAATTGTTAAAAATATTCATAATATGCCACTATTTTCATGGCTGACATTTGTGGGGCATACATTAAACTGAAGTCTCGTGGCAGCTTCCTGTCGCCAGCTGTTTCAAATTAAACATTCCACGGCTCGACCCCTACAGCCCTATGACTCTCTCAGCAGTCATATCCAGACATCAAGTGCTGATCCACCAATAGCTGAATTGAAAAGTTATTCATTTTATGCACCGTCCGACCGGCAAAAGTTTGGCATATTGAGCAGCACTTCCTGAAACGATCGCTTGACATTGAAAGCCACAAAATGTTTGCCACAATGTGACCGAAAGCGAGAAAAGACGCCTCCGTCATACGAAAATTTTATGCGCATTTCGTTAAGGAGCGTAATGCGAGCGATGTCCTTGACAGGCGGCGACTGGAGACAGGCGGCGCCGCAATTTTACCGAAACGCCCACCGACTCAAACACACACAAATACGAACAGCAGCACAAACACTAACACGAACGCCTCCCCGTCGACAGTTGCCGTCATTTCTTAGATATTTATCGATGGCAACAGTTGGTTTCCATTGCCATTGCCATTGCGACAGTCCCTAGACACGCACATGGATACCATAAAAGAAGGCTCGATGTCTCGGCCAGCGCCAAGGTCCTTTGAATTAACTATGAAAATTAGATACTACTCCAACAAATGTGGCGAAAAAACAACATCAACAATGTAATTTTATAGCTTACAAAGTACTTAAATGTCTCAATCTCCTCGAAATTGATTTCTTAAAAGTGTTTTTCGGTTGAGAGACATGAGAACTATTGTTAAATATTTGATGGGATAGTTGGCTTGATTGGATTAATATATAGATAGTTATCGATCTTAAAAATTAAAGTGAAATCTCACTAAGTCTTAATGTTGGTAAATAAACATTGTTATGATAGTCACATGCAAAGCGATAATAATCGATAGTAAACAATATTACATAAAGTCAAGAAATGAACTGGAAGGTCCTAATCTTTTGGTAATTTTAGATAAGCTTTCTTTCAAACTGGTCAAAGAGAAGGAAGGAAATAGAAATAAAAAAGGCCAGATAATCTTGCTAAAACAATTACATAAATATCGTTAGTTATCGATATGCTAAATAAGATTAAAATGAACTAATCTATCCATATAGATTTCATCAAATTTCGTGTTATTCCGCTTAGATTTTCAGCAAATAAAATAATAATCGATAATTATGCACACACATAGATTTCCTACCAATACCTTTATAATCGATAGCTATAGATGGCATATATAAGCCAGCCAGACAACAAAAGTTGACATACATATAGAGTTTACTAATCTATTCTATATTATATAACCCATATAGAGTCGGAGAGCACGTTGGCACTTGTTTCGCTCGAGGCCTTTTATACTAAATGCAACCTTGACAGTATTTAAAATTCGAGCACTACATGTGCTCGGTGCTTGGTGCTCGGTGCTGATGCTGATGAGAGGGCGGGAATGAATGGTAAACAATCTGACGCCTACGCAATCATTTTGATTCGCCTTCAATATCGACATCGACATCGACATCGGCATCGGCATCGACATCGACATCAGCATTTGTTCTCGACGTAATCAGAGCCCTCGCTCCGCATAAATATCTAGAACATAAATAAATATTTATGAAACGTAATTCCGCAGCCGAGACATTGCAAGTTCTATTCCGCTCTGTTCAGTTCGGCTCGACTTTGTTCTGTTTATAAAATTTTAATTTCATTTCATGCGTAATTTGATTCACTTTGCATGTCGATCGACAATTGCATTATGAAACTATATAGATACACTTTTCCACTTGCCATAATCGATTGCCTTCAAAGTGTTTATGAACGAAGTTTTCTGCTCCATTTGCCCAGTCGACAATGGGTAGGCACAATGTCAGCTATTGCCTCACTCACACTGCCACAGTTGCTGCCACATCTGCTGACTTCATTGAAACTCAAGATGATTTTGGCCAGACATTCAAATTGTCGTCTGTGCATGTGGCCACGCCCACAGTCCTTGAAATGCGCTTTAGGCACATTTATGACTCGGCTTATGGCATCAGTCAAGGCTCTCGACATCAGACCCCTCATGTTAGCGTTGTCAGTCTCGTCTTTCTGCTGTACAGACAGGCGCACATTGTGGCAAACAATTCGAAAGACTGGATATTTACTGAAAAAAATTAGGCATAATTTAGTGGGGAATTATTTAGCAAGAGATGCTAGAAGTAGGCTTAGAGCAGTTTTTAATGAATGAAATTAATCTATGGAAAGCTACAGAAAATACCTTCTTAAGAGTAAACTGACGAAAGAACTGTAATGGAAGTACCTTTATGAGAACACTCTAAAGAAATATCTCTAATGAAAGTAACCTAAATGAACTCTAATGAAAGAACTCTAATGAAAGAACTCTAATGAAGGAACTCTAATGAAAGAGCTTTAATGAAAGAACTCTTATGAAAGAACTCTAATGAAAGAACTCTAATGAAAGAACTCTAATGAAAATAGCCTAAACCTAAGAACTCTAATAAATGTGTTCTAATGAAGGACCCTAAATAAGCAAAACTTAAGCTGATATTATTATTTTTTCCAATATTTTAGCTGGCCTCTATTGTTATTTTATATATTATATTAAAAAATTTCTAATATTTCAACTGATTGATTAATGTCTGTAATCCAAAAATGTAATTTAAAAATTCGAATTTCATTATTTTAATTCTAGACTAAAACATATATTTTATAAAAATATGTTAATAAAGATTATATAAAAAGAAATTATTAAAAATGAAAAAAAAACCTTGATGGACTAATATAATTTGTTTTAAATTTAAATAGGATTGATGCAAATATTCTAGCACTCAACAATCTGTTTTGCTTTTAATTATTAGAAAATGTCATAAAATATATATATTAAAATAGCATATCATATAGCTTTATGCAACAATTATTTTTAATTAAATATATGATTTCATATATGATAAGTTACTCAACAATTTTTTTAAGTGTTTAGAGTTCTATCTGTCAAAGTTTGCTCTGGCTAGAGCTTAGATTTCGCTGCTGCTAAAAAAAATATATGAAGCTAATACAAAAATTACCTTTCTTAGCAAATATACGACTAATAGACGACGTGCTTATCCGCAGCTATTGAATCTTTTTAAGTAGATCCTTCGTCATTTGCAGCACTCTGAACGACACTCGATGCCAACTTTCCCTGATTTTAATTAGACAATTAAACAAAATGTCAACCTTTGATATACATATATAAATCCTTTTTTTTTTTGCTGAGTTGAGCTCTGATTTGGGTCAAGTGACAGCCAAAAAATAATAATTTTGAAGCCAAAAAATTTATCTATGGTATGATTGGGGTTGCTTTTCGTACGTACACATTGATGGTACTCCCGGGCTCCACAGGCTGTCCATGTCCATGGCAGATTCGGCGCATTGAGCGCGTGTTAAGCAAGAGCTACTCTATGGAGAAAAGAAGTTGTTAGAAATGTATGAAAAAGAGAAGATAATGGAGCATGGATAGCTACAAATGTGACAGATGGCAGATAGCGGGAGATAGAGATACTAGATGTGAAAGGTTAAACTAAACTATTTCAATAAAAATATAGAAAAAAAATCAGTTCAATTTTTCATATCCTTAAAAGTACGATATATTTTTCAAATCATGCCTAACTGTTTAACTATTTATTTATTATTAATATTTACTAAAATATTTGATCAGATTCTTGCAAGTTCATTAAAAGAGTATTCAGAGTTCGACATGTTATGTGGTTCTTTGTCAACTTTTGTTTTTACGGCCAGTTTTTCAACTTTGACCTTGAATGCTAACCCAAAATAAAGAGGCGACGCAGCACACGCATGTTGGGGTTGGTTTGGAGCTTTGTTCAAGTTACCAAAGTGATGGAAGGGGTAGGGGGTGAGGGCTGAGGGTATAAAACACAATATAATTTTGGTAAAAGCTTCCTGCCCCTGATGCCTGTGTGAAATGTGCGCCAAAAACATTTTCGACGCAATTTCGTTACGCTGCTCGTCGGCTTTTGTCTGCTGAGGGAGGTTGGGGGGTTGGGGGGTGGGCTGGCTGTTGGTTCTAGGAGAGTTCGAATAGGGTAAATATTTCGTTATTGTAATTGTGTAAATAGAAAAAAAAATATAGCTACGAGCTATTGGCTTGTGGGGTTAGCGCGCGTGTATCTGGTGCGGTTGTTTGCCCCGGACTGGGGCGTGGCTCCTGCGGGCTGTTGCACCTATATTTGCGAAATAATTGTAAAATTAGTAGGCTCGCTCCAGCGACGCCTGAGGGCTTTTATTCACCTGTCAATTAGCAGAGAGGAAACCAATTTGCCACAGCCTCCGGCACCTGATGCCAGTCCTATGTGTGTGTGCGTATGTGTGTGTGTGTGTGTGTGTGTGTGTGTGTGTGTGTGGGGGGGGGGGGGGCACACGTGTAGCTCGATAATCGAGTATGCCCGGCACAAGTACGCCCACGTCCAAGACTCTTTTTAGGTAGCTTTCCACGCGCCACAAAGAGGACACCGACTCAGGCCCACACCCTCGACTGGCTAAAGGCATCCAATGTTATTGTCAAGGACATTTCAATATAACACACGCGTCGTGCTCGTCACCCTCATCAGGCTCTTGGATGCTGTTGTTGCTCCTGCTGCTGCTGCTGCTGCTGCTGCTGCTGCTGCGACTCGCTTTTGACCTTTCTGAAGGAGATTTGTTGAACTGAGAAATTTGGGCTACTTGTTGGCATTTTACTGAACAAAAGTTTGCTTAGGCCCGACATCAAGTGAATACAGCTAATAGAAACTGATCACAGCATCAAAGTAAATTTCATATGGAGCAGAAGACACAAGGCTAGCCAGCCAGCCAGCTAGCTATAATTCTGACTTATTTATTTATTTAGAGCAGAGTTTTATCTCAGATTTATATTGATGACATTCTAAGACTGAGTTTGCATATTTGGCCGCCTGCGCAGCGTCGCTGTTGACAAAGAAAGCAAACAAATCGAGAAATTTCTCTAAATAAATCTGCTTAAAAACCAAAAATCACTTTGGCGCCTCTTCAAGCAAACAAACAGACTCCAACAGTCGCTGTGCTTGTGCGTATGGGTGAGTGTGTGTGCGTGTGCGTGTGTTTGTGTGGCAGGCGCGTGTCAGTAATCAAGTGAAAAGCAAAAAGGAAGAAGGTAAGGGCAAACAACAACAACAACAACAATAACAACGAGAGCAATACAAACGACAAGTGCCAAGCACAGAGCACACGCATCCAGTCCAGCCCGACCACCCACGCCCACCCACACACAAATAGCACGGCCCACTCCTGGCGTAGCGCCCACTCTACCAGTATTTCGTCAATCGCAGGCGCGTGCAACACTTGTCACTTGTGACCTTGGTAGCTGCCAATGCCAGCAGACAGCCAAACATCCCCCAACGCATATAATTTGCGCCCTTAGCGAACATTTCAGCAAAAGTTGAACGAATTTTTAGCTACTCTATGTGAGGTAAGTCTTCATACAAAGAATTTCTATCTAGGCTAAAAATTAGTTGTAATATAATAAAATTTAGATATCTATTTTATATTTTATTTATAAATTCAACAAAAGCAAAAACAAATATAAAATAATTCATAAATAATATCTATATACATAATAAAAATAGTAATAATTAAAATAATAATATTTTCAAAACTTAAATTTCTAATTTCTCCACGACTTTTTCATGCTCTGTAATAGAAAAAATCCATGCGAAAAACATATGTGAAGCCTTTTTAAATATTCCTAAAGTACTTTTAATTACTTTTAAATTTGTCTTAGCATAATAATACCTAAGTGTACCTCAGTGTATTCCATATTCGTCGTATTTACAACGTTTCTCTCATATTTGGCTTACATTTCTTCTGCTGCTGCGTTTTACGGCTCATCAAACTTACGAGTTGGCCGTTTATTAGCCTCTCCTTTGGGGCCAATAAAGGGTTAAGGATATATGTACACTCTACATAATAAATAAAAAGCTAAATATATGTTTTGTTCGTATCTAAGCTTCCCTATTTTTGCTTGTTATTCCCATTTGCTATATACTATAAAAAATGCTCATAATAATTAAAAGTTTATTAAAAAATAAATTCCCTTGTCAAGGTTATTTATTGTGTACACATACACTCTCTATATACATATATTTTCTATATACATACATACATTTATTTTAAAGTGAGTCAGACTGTTCCCAGTAGATTTATATGAAGAATAATTACTCATACGCCATGAAAAGCAGCTATAACTAAATATCCGTTTCACTATGTATTTTGAATACCAGGAATTATATATGTATGTGCATTGGGTGTGTGTCTGTTGCTGGCACTATGCACATTATTATGGACATGATTGTGCTCATCAGCTCTACATTTTTCTCTGCTCTCTGCCTCTCTCTCACTCTCCACACGCTAAACTCCTTTAATTGTCGATAGTGTTGTTGCTTTTGTTGTTACAGTTACAGTTACAGTTACAGCTACAGAAGTTGCTGTACTTGAGCTTCAACTATTTACAGCTGCTCATCAAAGCAGCTGCTGCGACGGCAACAGCAAAGCAGCTACAACAACAACAGCTGTTGTCGCTCTCGTTGATTCTGCTATCAGCTCTGCTATGGCAGACGTTGACGTTAGCGTCGATGTCGCTGTCGCTGTCGCTGTCATCGTCATCGTCATCGACTGCACTGCAGTTCAAGTTCAATGTCAAGCGCATTTCGCTTTGTATTTGTTTGCATTTGTATGTGAGTGTGTGTGTGTGTGTGTGTGTGTGTGTGCGTGTGTGTGTGCATGTTTTTCTGATTAAATTTACCTTATTCCAAAAACGTAAAACTGCTTTTGTTTATAGTCCAATTTACTCTTTTCATTGTACTTTGTGCTCAATTTTGTTTACTGCCTGATGGCCGAGTTGTAAATTTACCTTTGATTCATTTTGATTTTTCGTATTGTTCAATGAAATGTATTTTTGAAAATGATTTAAATTTGGATTAACTGACTAAATGAAGTCCGAATATAGAAATAGCATGGCTTAGCTAAAACAATCTTTTATGGTAGCTGGTAAGTATTATTTTCAATGTCAAAACCGTAGAACGCAGAAAATGCCATGCGGCTGCTTATGCTGACGCGTTGGTTAGCTTTGCGGATGTGGAAAGTGGAAGGGGCGCGGCGCTGCGCGGCGTTGCGCGGCGCGGCGAAGTTCAACATGCGTGTGCGTACATTCGGCGGGCGCCGCACTTCGGCTTTGATATTGGGCGATTCGGGTCGCATGTTCGGCTCGCCGAGCTACGCACACGCACCGTACGCAAACGCGTTGCGTGGGTCTTTTATTTAGCGCGTGCTCTCATCGTCCGGCCACTCTACCCCTCTCTCTCTCTTTCTCTCTCTCTGTCTCTCTCTTTTGCTCTTCTGCGCTACTCCCATGCTTCCTGCTCGCTCGTTCAATCATCTGCTAGAACTTTGCTAATTTCGTCTAATCAGTTAACCTTGAAATTTTGTTGCTACTGTTGTTGTTGTTGTTGCTTTGGTTCCCGGTATTTGTTCTTGCTTCGAAATACATACATACGTACATACATACATACATACATACAAATGTACATATGTATGTACGTGCACACAAGCGATTCGTTTGGTTCTGTAACTGTATTTGTATTTTTTTTTTGTGTCGTGGAATTTGTGCGCGTTGTGTGTATTAATTTATTTGAGGCTCGTTTGATTTCAAGGTGAAATACGCAAAAATAAAAGAAATATAAGAATCGACGAGCAAATATAATATACGAGTATATCGCAGGAAATTTAAAATGAAACAAGTCGGCAGCAGTCGATAGCGCTCGATCGGATTATACTTTGTAGCCAGTACACTCTCCTTCCCTATGAGTCTTTCTCGCTCTCTCTCTCTCACTCTCTCTCTCTCTCACTCTCTCCGCACTGTCTCTCTCCCTTTTCTCTCTTTCTCACACTGACTTATGCACTCTGTCTCAGTCTCTCTCTCCATTTTTCTCTCTCTCTCTCACACTTTCTTTCTGGCTCATATGAAAAGTGCGTAGAACGACAGTTGCTATGCGACTAGACCATTTTAACTAGCTATGTACATATATACATACATACATACATATTTCATATGTAAGTCTTAGTTACAATACGATCTCCGGACTTTTCTATCTTTTATCGTTTGCAATTTTTAGCACTCATCAGTTTGTCCATCATTTTTTTGCATGCACTTTGTTAAATAATACTCATTGCATCTCTCGTAAATTTACGATCGATTAACATCGACTGTTTTGCATTTATCGATATCTTGACTATTTGTCATCTATTCAATTTGCTTTGCTATTGTTTATCGATAGATCCCAATATATTGTTAACATTTGTCATCGGCTATGCAGCTTCTATATATTACTCATACGCCATATTGTCCAGTTGGTTTGCTCTCTTCGTTCTATACCTATCGATGATAGCGATATATATCGTTCATCGACTATCCAACTATTTCCTCTTTTTTGCAGTTTCTTTTTTATTGTTATTTAAGTTTTTTGAGCTATTTTCTGGTATTTGCTCATATGTATGTATATTACTCACATGTTACGATATCTATGTGAATCGATTCTCAATAATTTCTGCTTGATATATTATTGTTTACCCTTTTATCGATTTTTCTGCTGCTGCTGTTCTGCTGTTTGTCTTTCGCATTTTACTCATACGCATCCATTTCATTGCTTGTTACTTTGTCTATCGATTACTGTTGCTTTGTGTATCGTTTATCGGCTTATCGACTTATTTTCTATGCCTTTTATTCCAATTTTTGTATTGTTTATTATTTATTTTGGCACTATTTGCTAATATCTGTTCAAATATTACTCATACGCCACATTGCACAATTTGTTAATTTGTTACGCCGCCCATATCAATGCATTGCATCTCGCTCTACGCTGCTGTCGAACTCTTTGACATTGACTTTGAAGATAACAAATTTGAGCAAGTTTTTTTTACCTATGTAGCTGCCTCTGCCTCTCCCTCTCTCTATCTCTCTCTCCCTCTCTCTCTCTCTGTTTCTGTTTTGCGATCTCTGCTCATGCTCATTATTTAAAATTAGAATATGTCTCTACACATATTTGTAGGCATATATACATATGTACATACTATATGTATGTATGTATTTAGTGTCCCCCCCGCCGCCTAACCAGGCTGGGCCTGGGCGCTATCTTAGCGAATGTTATCTACACGAGGCACTCGCGCGCACCTCTTAGGCTCGCGCACCACCTCGCGCCCCTCGCACATTATTTGATTATTTCGGCAAATTCATTTCGCGACACTTATCGCTCAAGGTCACGGGCGAAATGCCGTAAAGCACATACAGGCGTCGACATTGAAAATTATCGCCAGCCAAGCTGAAGAAGAAGAAGAAGACAACGCAGCAGAAGCCCCATTAATGCTATAGAATATGACACATTCTGAAATAAATAAACCTGATACACTTTGCCTTTTCCAATGAAATGAAACAAATATGGTTTTTTTTTTTGTTTTTTGTAATTTCTGTTGATATATTTTAAATACTTATTTTCATATTTTATTCACATATTCCATTCTGGTTTTTTTTTTTAATTTAAAAACAAACTGCAATATTATTTTATTTCACAAATACAAATTTTTTTTTGGATTTTTTTGTTTTCTTTTGTGGAGTTTCCAGCTGGAGCTCTATTTAAATACCATATTTTTGTGGTTGTTGTTGTTGTTGTTCGTGTTGTTGTTGTTGTCTTTTAAAATTTGTCATTGGCTCAATTCACAATTCATAATTGTTATTGTGACTGATGAAAATATATATGTACTATGCAAGTAAGTATGTATGTACACATACGTATATATATATATACATATATATATACATACACTCGATCTATATATGTATATATATATATATGTATTCTGTATATATGTGCCTGTTCAGTTGGAATACAGCTCAATTATGTTTGGCTGCCTTTTTTATGTTAAACATTTAAATTTGTTGTTAATTATACGCTTAATTGTCGCAATTTCATTGTTTCAGTTTGTCGCTGCATTCTGCTTCCGCTTCTATCTTTAGACCTAAAGATAGACACATGCACACACACACGCACACAGCTCTACTAAGTGTGTGTGTGTGTGTGTGTGTGTGTGAGAGAGTTTTTAATTACATAAAATATTCAGTTTTTTTAATACAATTTTCATTTTTGTTTTTTTTTTTGCTAAAATTTACGGACAATTTTACACACACACACACACACACATACACACACACACGCGCAAAAAATGGTTACACACATAGCTCTGTACATATATGTATGCATGTATGTATGTATGTATGCATGCATGTATGTATGTATGTGTATATATATATTTATATATTATTATTGAAGTGTGATATTTTATTTGAATTTTGTTGGTTTCTCTTATAACCTTCCTCTCATAATATTTGACAATGCTGCCTCTTCGTCTTCTCCTCTTGCATAAATTTTAAAAGAATATATTTGTATTATATATGTATATACACATGTATATATATATATATATATATATATATATATGTATGTATATGCATATGCATATGTATATGTATGTATTTTAAATTTCATAATTTTATGCTTATTGTATTCCATTTTGTCAATCAACATCAATTGAAATTCGAAAACAAAATTTTCCTTTTCATTTTCATTTTCTTATATTTTTTTTTTTTGGTTTTTCTTCTTTTTTGTTATACATATATAAGTACACACAATAAAGCAAACAGAACTGAAATAAAAATTGTTGTTTCATTTAGTAACTGAAAAGCAAAAAACAAAAAACGAAATAAAAAGAACTGAAGAATTTTTTTTATATTTTTTTAAACAATTTTCTTTTATTGATTTGACATAAAAATTTCTGCGCCGGTGTTGTTGTTGTTGTTGTTTTTTTCTTTGTTTTGTTTTTGTTTTTTTTTTTTGTATTTTTGTTGATTTTTGTTGTTGTTGCTTACCACAAGAAATCGTAATTAATTAATCATAAGAATTAGAATAATCATAATAGTACTGCATAATTATAGTAATAATAATAATATAATAATAATAATAATAATATTTATAATTAATGTAATAGTTTTTTGCTACCGCAAGTGTATATTATACTTTTTTTTAAATAATATTTATATCATATTTTTTTCTTCTTCAACTTTTTTTTTTTGTATTTTTTGCAGAGTTTTTTTAATCTTTTTTTCAGCTGCTAAGTTTTTATATTTGCTTTTTCGACGCCAATCAAACATTGAATTGTTTAAGCATATTTTCATATTTTAAATACGTTTTTTTGTTTTTGTTTTTGTTTTTTAAATTTTAATTTTAATTGTAATTTTAATTTAACATTTAACTATGTACACAACAAATATTCTTTTAACGTTGGGTTTTTGCTGCTAAAACTCTTTAAGCATTTTCTTTTTTTTTTTATTTTTTGTTTGATTTCCACTTTTCACACATACATATATTTTTAGCTATATATGTATTTGTTTTTTACGTTTTTTGTTTTAAGATTTATTTTTAAAATTAGAAAACAATAATCTTATACTTGTTTGTAATTCATAAAAACTGAATTGTTTCAACTTAAGTTTACTTTTGAATTTCTCTCTTGTTACCAAAAAAAAAAAACAATTTTTCGTTAACGGAGATCGCAAAAAAAAAAGTTCACATCATTTTTCTTTTTTCATTTCAATTAATTTGCTTTCGTTTTTGTTTTTGGGGCGAAGGCAACAAAAAAATATATATATAAAATTTTCCATTTGCAGTTTTTTCAAAAAACATTCTCAAAAAGCAAGTAGTTGAACGCTTTGCTTGCCTACATAATAATAGTAGTAATAATAGTTGCAATAATAATAATAATAGTAATAATAGTTTAATTAAAGTGTAAATATTAATTCAATAGTATGTACATGTTTTTTTCTTCTTTTTTTTTTTTTTTTGCTTAAAACTAAAAAAACAATCGAAAGAAGTTTGAAAACAAAAGCAAAAACAAAAAGAAAATTTCAAATCAAAGCAAATCAAATTGGAAAACCTCTCGAGGAAAATACACAAATATCATAATTTGTTGTTGTTGTTGTTGTTGTTGTTGTTGTAAGTGTTATTGTTGTTGCTTTAACTGCTAAAAATATATATATGTATATATATATATTTGCATACATATATATGTTTGTTTTTGTTTTGTTTTTGTTGTTTTTTAATACCTCGAGACGCAGCTGCGCGTTCAAATTCTGTTTTTTTTTTTCTGCTCTTTAATTTAATTAATAACTTTTTAGTTTAAATATTTAAATTGCATGCATTTTGAAACTTTGTACACTTGCTCATTGTTTTTTTTTTTTTTGTTTTTTGTTGTTTTTTTTTGTGAATTTTAAGTTTAAAATAATTTAATTAAATTTGTAATTTTTCTTTTTGTTTTTCTTCTTTTCTTTTTTTTTCTTTTAATATTAATATTTTTTCTTTTTTGCTGGCTTTCTTTTCTTTTGGGTTTCTTACGCTTGCGCCCCTTGCTTTTTTTTTTTGGTGAGGAGGCGTGGCTGCCGTTGCTGCTGCTGCTGCTGCTGCTGCTTTAAGGAAATGTCGACCACGCCCCGCGCTTCAGTCTCTCTGCTTACGCCTCCAACATGACTTTGTGCACGGTTGCCAGGCCGCCGGCGCTGTTGTTGCCGTTGCCGTTGCTGCTGCCGTTGCCGTTGCCGTTGCCGCTGCCACTGCTGCTGCTGGTGGGCGGCGTGCTGCTGGGCGTGGCCACAGCCACCGCCGCACTGCTGGCCGCTGTCACGGTGACATCGGCGGACAGTGTTGGATAGCGCTGCACAGCATTGGCGGCAGCGACCAGCGCATGCAGCTTACTTGGCGGCGGCGTCGGCGACTTCTTGGACAGATTCAACGGCTGGGCAGGATCAGCAATGTCCACCTGCAGCTCAATCAGGGGCGAGGCGCGCGGCGGCGCACTCACTATACAGGTGGAGGTGGCCGCTGCCGAGGTGGCATTGCCGCTGCCATTGCTGTTGCTGCTGGTGGAGTGCGGCGACTGGAAATACTGACAACTGCTGCTGCTGCTGCTGTTGCTGTTGCTGCTGCTGGTGGAGGAGGAGCTGGATGAGGAGCTGGACGAGGAGCTGGAGCTGCTGCCATTGCTATGCGGCGACACGGACTGCTGACGCTGCTGGCAGCTGGTGGTGGACCAGCGCACCTGCTGCTGCTGCTGCTGCAGATGTTGTTGCTGCTGCTGCTGCTGTTGCTGGTGCAGCTGTTGCTGCTGTGCAGCTGGGGGCGGGGAGCTGGTGGAGGGCGAGGGGCAATGGCTGCTCGGACTACGTCCGCCAGTTGTGCTGCTGGCCGCTGTCGCCGGCTCGCGCATCAAATAGTTCTGTATGATGTCCGAGCGCTTCATTTGCTCCGGAGTCATACGCGGCTCGGCCATCAGCGATTTGGCCAAGACCGAATGCGTGCTGGCCATTGAGCCCAACTGTTGTTGCTGCTGCTGCTGCTGGTGCTGCTGTTGGCTGGGTGTGTTGCGTGTCAGATGCATGTGCAGCTGGCTGCTCGCTGCGCCGACCGCAACGGCTGGCGGCGGCGGCGTCTGCACCACGCTGATGTGGGCGCTGTTGTGGGGCGAGGGCGTGGGCGTGGGCGTCGGCGTGGGACTCTGGCGCGGACTGTGCGCTGGCATGCTGGTGGAGCTGCTGGCATCCGCCTCGGCGGACTCGAATTCGCGATGCCGCAGAGCGCGGAACTTCTTGTGCGGCTTGTAGGCCTCGTCCATCAGCGAGTTGGTGTCGTAGAGCGGCGGCGCCTGCAGCACGCGCTTCAGCACTGGCATGTCCTCGACAATCTGGCGCTTCAGAGTCGCGCTGCTCGACGGCTGCGGCGAGCGCACTGGCGAGACGGAGACAACGCCGACGGCGACGGCCACTGCCTGAGCAGCATCGCTGCAGTCGAGAGCGTCGTCCACGCTGGAGCGTGGACTCGAACAGGAGCTGCTGCCACCGGAGCTGACCGCCTTGCACTCGTTCTTTTCGTTGCCCGACTCGATGCCCGAATCGGTGGGTGAGTCCAGCTTGCGGTAGCGTGTGGCGCCAGAGGTCAGATGATGATGCAGCTGCGGATGCTGCTGCTGATGATGATTCACCTGTTGCTGCTGCTGATGTTGCTGCTGCTGTTGGTGTTGTTGTTGCTGCTGCTGCTGCTGCTGCTGATGCGGCTGCTGCTGTTGATGGCGCACAATGGGCGTGATTGTCAGACCGTTCTGGGTAAGATGCGCGTGCGAGCCAACGATGTCCATGTCCGCAGCACCCGAGTCGCCGCTGGAGCCCGAATTGGCGCGATTGCGCAACGGACAGCCGCCGGAGAGTGTGGCAGCCAGCAATGGAGCAGAGCTGGCCAACGAGGAGGAGCTGGAGCTGGAGGAGGAGGAGGACTGGGTTGGTGTGCTCGACTGCTGCTGCTGCTGCAGTTGCGTGCTGCTGGGCGTGCCATAGTCAAGGTCCGCTGACTCGGTGCTGGACACAGAGCCCAATGGGCTCTTGGCCGCCTCCACGTCCATGGCATCCCAGCTGCCGGCTGGACTCTTGCTGGCTGCATCGCCCTCCTCCATGCTCCACATCTGCTGGCGCAGCAGCTCCTTGTGCTCGGTGCGAAAGACGACCAGCTTCTCGGTGTGCAGGGTGCTGAGGGTGCGCAGATCGGGCATTGTGTCGAGCAGCTTGGCCAGGAAGTCGGGCTGATCGGGACGATTCTGTGAGACGATGCACTGCAGACAGCCCTTCAGGCGGCTGTACATCTTCTCGATGAGCTCCAGGTTACGCAGACCCGGACGATCCGGCGTGATCAAGACGATGGCGCAGAACAGACCAATTTCCGCATCCGTCAGATTCATCGAGTTCATGCGCTCGGCAAAGTTGAACGTGGAATCAACCAGGAAGCGAGCGTTCGCACCATTCTGGATGGCATCGCGACGCATCACCTGGCCGTTCAGGCAAATGATCGAGTTGATCGACGAGTCGAACATGCAAATGAGACGCACGAACAGCGCATCGAACAGGCCCGCCTTCAGCAGCGTGAACTTGTCGTCCTGTGTGAGCAGCTGGAAGCCAGGTATCATGCCGGCAAAGTCGATGACGCCGCGTATAACATGCGCGAAGCGCTGTGAGAACTCCTGCTCGGATTGCAGTTCGGGCGCGGGATTCAGCGGACAGGCCTGCAAAGACAAAGCAACAACAAAATGGTTTCCGGTTAGCGCAGCTTAAAGATGGTAGAAACTGTTAATCTTCCAATTGCACATGGCTGCACGCTTATCACACTGCACTACTATTTCAATGAATAACAATTCTTATTTGATTGCTGCTCATTCTGATTGGATTGCATGCAAATTTCCTGCTAATTTGATGTGTGTTGGCATTCTAATTGGAAATCGTTAATAACTATTTACGTTCGCTTTTCGCTAGTGTTTACTGTAGCTTGCCACACCTGCTGCCGCTTAATTGCCTAGCATGTGGCAAACTGTTGCATTTCCCACAACACAACGTCATCGGCAGCGGCATTTTATAAACGCTATTCACGCGAAGGTCACCGAACCGCCTTGCCACCAGCTCACCTCCGCCCATCAGTTATCTGCCATCTGCCATCTCCTTTCCACCCGCTGTAATCAATAATCATAACTATTAGTACTTCCGCACGCCTCCTACTCACTCACTCACTCACTCACTCACCCTACCCCTTCCACTTAATACTGAGTCAACTGTCGTCAAACGGCACATTTCCTCATACGTACACGCTGGAAGCTTTTCCATTACAAAAGCTCCGCCGACGTCAGCGCGCGCGCTGCTGCTGCTGCTGCTGCTGCTGTTTAGTTTTTAGTTTCTAGGGGCGGTTTTTTTTGCGCTCTCCCACTATCTATCGCTCTCGCTTGCTCACTCACTCGCGCGCTTGACTATGACAATTCTATTCGAAGTTTTTTTTCTGTTGCTTTGTGCTTTCGTCGCCTGTAGCTGACATTAGCACCAAGGTCGACGAACCAGAGTTCAAGGTTCCGGTTAGTTGTTGTTTTTTTTTTTTGTAGCCTGCGCGTGTGCCGGTTGGGGTTTTGTGATTGTCATTTGTGTGTGTGTGTGTGTGTGTGTGTGTGTGTGTGCGAGGGCAGGGGGTTGGGGGCTGAACCTATATATCACTGATGCCGTTGTTTTGTCTATTGGAAACCCTGGTTCATGTCATTTTGCCATTTGGCTTTCCGGGTTTTGAATTACATGCACGCGCCAGACAAGCGCGAACGTGCCAAGCACAAAGCCCCCACCGACCGACCGACCCCTTGCTAATAGCCTTTTGTTGCTCTTGATTCTTAATTTATAAATTATGTTTCATTTCATTGTGCAAGCACACATACATACATAAGTACATATATACATATATATTTAGTATATATACCAACACGTCGAAGTCTTCTGATTAACCTTGAACAATTTTGCCGCCTCTCAAAATGCCGGTCCATCCATAGTTTGCGTCTTCTTTTCCTCTTCTCCCACTCACACATACACACACGCACACACAAGCATAAGCACGCACAGACAGGCGAGCTCTCCTCTCCTCTCGCTCTCACACACACACTGTCTTCTGTGCGCCACTGGCCTTCGTCAAGTGCAAGCAAAAGCAACAACAATATGTGCCGGTTAGCCGGCACAACAACAACGCTACAACGAAATTTCTTTTCTATTTTCTGCACCTATTTGCCGGCACTGTGACGCTGACGCGGACGTCGACGTCGCCTTCGGCATGGGCATGGGCATTCGTTGTCGTATCATTTTATAAAAATATATTTTTCTCATATATATTTGCGTTTTATTTGTGCAAAAGCGGAAATAGTTTTGCAAAATTTATAATAGCTTGACCTGTGTGTGTGTGTGTGTGTGTGCTTTCCTTATGACTTGCCCACCGCCACCCCCCCCTTTTTTTTTGTTGGCTGCCCCCGTCATGCGTATCACAAGACAGACCTTCAATTTAATTTTTTGGCTGCCAGAATAATTCCTCGAATTCTTGTAGACGATATAATCTCAAGTCTAATCAACAGCACACAAATCGCCAATATGACCACACACACACACACAAACACACATACATACATGTACATATATACATATGTACACCTATGTACACATATTTATAGACCCTTACACCTTGCACTTGCTTCCGCCTTGTCATAGCTCAATAGAATTTTGCATAGAATCCGCGTCTGGCGCTTCCTTATAAGCATTTCAAAATAGTAATCATAATAATAACAATAATAATAATAAGCCACCTGACTGTATTCAAATGAACTGCGTCGTTTTGCCTGCCATCTCACTCGCACTCACTCACGCACTCACTCGCTCAGCGGCGCTCTCGCTCTCGCATTACAAATTGCTAATAATGCTTCTTGCTGTAATTGTTGCTGGCATTCGCTTTTGCGTTCTCTCTTTGACGGCGCTTGCCGTAAAAAGTGCCGTTAGTGTTCTTGTTGTTGTTGCTGCTGCTGCTGTTGCTTTTGTTTCTGGTCTGGCTTTTGCATTCGCTTCCTCATACTGATGACATTTACATTTACATTTACGTGTGTGCACGAGTAGCCCCGACCGCCGCCCCTTGCCTAGTTCTATGCATATTTGTATAATTTTTATATATTATTATGTAAGTATTATTGCTTACTCATATACAAACATACGCAAGTAGTTCTATATATATATATATGTATATATATAATACCCGTATCAACTACACTTATACATACATGCCTACATGCGCAAAAAGAAGAAGAAAGAAAAAAAAACGCTACACACAGGCACAGCCATTTCATTCATTCAAGGTTAAAAAATAACTCGCCACAAGGTCGTCTCGCGACTCGCATGCGAGCATTCTAACTGTGTATGGCTGTGTGTGTGTTTATTCTACGCTGCAGACATGTGCAAATTATTCTTTTGGCAGCGTCACTTTATGGCGCGCGCGCGCTCTCTGCTGCTTTCCTACTCTTTCTCTCTCTCGAGCTCTCACGCTGCCATTGATCATATTTGCGCTCTCTGAGCATTTGTAAAAAGCTCTTACAATGCCTGTGTTGTTGTTGCTGCTGCTGCTGCTGCTGCTGCTAGAGCCTTGCACTTGACTTTGACAATGGAAACACTTTGTTTACTATCGCGCCGCTCGCGCTCTTATCGCTAACTCATTAACGCAACTGTGTCTGATAATGAAAAAGAAAAGAAGCAAGAAATTGAAAGCTGCTCTCCTTTGATTATTTTTGCATGCCTAATTCGCCTTTATTTAAACAGCCGCCACATGTGTCTAAATACTTTCGCCCCCTTTTATACATGTATGCGCGACGTCTCGCTCGCTCACTCACTTTGTGCCATGCCTGTGTATGTATGTATGTATGTATGTATGAGTGTGTGTGTGTGTGCTATTTTGTTCCATTAATAATGACGCTACGCCTGACCTTGAGCTTTGGAAATGTATTTTTGTTATTGTCGGAACACGTTTCGCGCCTGGCTTAACGTAGCTTTCGTTTCGTTGCTGTTGTTGTTGCTTTTGGTTTCCTTATCGTTCAGTTCTGATAATGCCCTTATAAGACCAATAAGACCACTAAAGCTTTGGCATATACGAAATGTTAATGTTTCAGTTTATATACATACATATATATGTTTCTCTCTATATCTATGTACAGATCCTTACTTCATATACTTCCCTATCAATGTCTATCAATGACGTCACGTGTAAATAGTTTACCTGGCGAGTCGCGTCGTTGACGGCATTTACAACCCATTTATCATTTGGTTTGTCAGTCTGTCAGTCACTTTGACATTGACAGCTTTTGGCCAAAGTCAAGCAACAACAAAAAATTGGTTTTTAAGAACTTGACCCCAAAGCGCCGCAACGCTTCAATGCCCCGATCTATGGCTGTCGCTCTCTCTCTCTCTCTCTCTCTGTCTCTGTCTCTTTTCGTCTATCTCTCTGCTTGGCCCAGCCGGAGGTCTTACAGTGAGACAGACGCGACTACGTGCGATGCTTTTGATTTCCTGGTTTAGAATCATGCAAACTGGTTCACCTTGGCGTATGAGTAACGTTCGAGCAGCCAAGCAACTAGTTTGTTGTTATTGCTTAAAGCATTATTATTATCATTGTTGTTGTTGTTGTTGTTGTTGTTGTTCTGGTTGCTGCTGCTGATCTATGCATGCCACAATACAGAAAAAAATGTGCCCGGAAATGTGCTTTGACATTCGCCTACGCCAAGCCAAACACTCTTAAAAAAAAACAGCCCAACTAACAATTCAAATTGGATTCCAATTGGAGTTCTGTGATTGTGCTTTCACTTACCAGCAGGGTGGGCATTGAGTAGGAGGGGCAGTCTCTGGCACGTTGTCGCATCGCTGAGACCTTCTCCTTGGTGAATTCGCATGTCTCCAGATGGGCGCGCAGCACGGCGGCGAGTAGGCGTGGCTGATCATCCAATTCGGTTGCCAGCGCCCTCTGCTGGCCGCGATTCTGTGTGCTCTGCTGCATGGCGGCCAAAATGCGCGCCTTTTCGCGCTTGGGCACGCGACCAAAGCGAACAGCTGCAATTACAACAACAAGAAGAAGAAGAGTTGCAAATTAACAATATATTCAGATAAGTATAAGTATATGTATGTGTGTGTGTGTGTGTGTGTGAGTGTGTGTGTGTGTGCGAGCAGGTGCAAGGCGCAGCTGTTGCCGCTGTTTGTCACGCAGGAAGTTCTTGTCCGTGTGTGTGTGTTCACTGTACAGGCAGCAACTGTAATTTATGGACAGCCCTTCGAACTGGGTCATTGCCTGCCTGATCTCAGCTGTCGTTCAACTCTTTTTTCCATCTCTCTCTCTCCCTCTCTCTTTCTCGCTGTACTCGTTCTTCACGCTTGCTACACTTTCTCTTTTTTGTTGCTTTTTTTTTGATAAGTTTTTGTTGTATTTTTGTTTGTTTGTGGATTTTAATTTGCACTAACGAATTTGTATGTGGGTGAACTTTCACATTTCACCAGGCCAGAGCGAGACGGCAGACACGTTTCTGGTCACGTTTCACAGATCAACGGATCAGGCTTTAGACTGGGCCACCAAAAAAAGCTGTCAAAGTTTGTAGGCGCTAATTGAGTGAAGTGTTGCCAAAAGGGGGCTTAAATGCACGTACAGTGATGGCTCGCCAATGTGAGCTAGCAGCAAAGCATTTGGGAGTGTACTCATTTGATAAGCCTTTACTGTATAGCTACTGCTTGCTTTCCTTTAATTTATTTAATCAAAGCCTGCCTAGTTGTGCAGCCTCCACTGTCTAATTATTCTGCTTTTCCCTAATCTAAGCATGCCTAGTTTTTAAGCCTTTACTGTACAACTACTGCTGACTCTAGTTCATTTTTCTAAACAAAGCATGCCTAATTGCGTAGCCTTCCACTGTAGAACAATGACACTCCCTCCATCCCGCTCTTGCCTGCGTTCTCCTGCACTTACACCAATTCAAACTTACAATTGCTGTTCTATTTCTAACTCTTCTATTTCTAGCTCTCTCGCTCTCCTTGTCATGCTCATTCTTATTGGAAAGTCAGCGATTTCTAGCAAAATACGACTTAAAAATAATCATTAATCAAACTAATTGAATGCTTTGTGCTGATTAGCAAACACATTTGGGCCTTTTCATTAGCTATTCATTTTGGCCAAATTAAGTGCCTGGCCAACTTTTCAATGTCAATGCAATTTCTACAATTTCACTCAATTGCCACAAATAACTGGCACACTAAACAAAATCAGTAACAAAAGTGAAACAGCAACAACAACAAACAAACACCAAACTGGGCGCTTGGCAGATTTTTCACTACTTTTTCCAGCAGCCGAGAAATCGCTTGACTGACTGACTGACTGAATGACCCAGTTGGCAGGCAGCGAAATTCAGGTCAAACGAAATGGAAAATGAACGCAGCTGCGACTGCGCGTAGAAATTAGAGCGAGCGAGCGCGCGCCTGCGCCAATAGCAACAGCAACAGCAACAACGGTGACGACGACGGCGCAGCAGCAGCGATGCCTGCGCACAACTTTCGACGCTGCAAAGTTGGTCAAACATGAAGAGAGGCAATAGCAACAACAAACAACGAAAGCCGCTGCTGTTGCTGTTGTTGCTTTTTAGAAAATAGCAAAAGTCGCACAAGTGGGCAGAGCCGACTGCGTCGCTGCTAAAGTTTCATTTCAAGTTTAAGCTCTTCCGCGACCCGCACCAAACCAAAAACAACAACAACAACAACAACAAAAGTCATTATTGTGTGCGTTTAAAAACGAGGTCAACACTTCAATGGCGCTTAAAGAGTTAGTTGTTGTTTGACAGCAACAAACGACGAAGATGAAGAAGCAAAAACAAACAAAATGTAAACAAAACGAAAAAGCAAATCAAAGTCAAATGTTTTTTTTTTATCTTCTACTGCTGCTGGTGATGATGGTGGTGGTGGTTTGAGCATGCATGCCGTTGCTGCTGGGTGCTCAAATCTGCATTTCGAAGTAAAAGCTTTGATTGGAAATTGAAAGCGAATTTGTGTCATGTTGCGGCGAAATGATTTCAAGTTGATTTTTACAGTATGCGTATGTGTATGTGTGTGTGTAAGAGAGTGTGAGTCCGTGTGTGTCTGCATTAGTTGGCTCAACTTACGCGCATTGTGATAGTTCACGTTGCCTTTGAGTATGCCTTTCAATATAGGAAGTTCTTCGCCCATTTTTGTGCGAGTGTGTGTGTGTGTGAGAGAGTTATGTTTGGCTTTTGGGCTTTTGATTTTTGTTGTTTGGTTGTATTCTCACTGAGAGATTAGAGATTCTCGGTTTTGCTGCACACTGGGGCGCATTTAATTTCTATTTGGAATATTCATTAAAATTTCCGTTTTGCTTTCTTTTGGCACACACAATTTTTGGTTAAGTATTTTCCCCTTCTTTTGCTATCGGGTTAACAAATTTGTTGTTGAACTTTTTGTTTTGTTTTGTTTTGTTTTGTTTTTCAGGTACTCCACAGGTAATTTGCAAAAATATTTCTGTTTTCTTTGTTGTGTAAAATTTTCTTCAAAATATTTCCACTAATTCTTTTTTTTTAAACATATATATTTAAATTATTTTTTTTTTAAATATATTTTTTTCTTATTTTTGCAGGAACTTTCTTTGCTTTTCTTTTATTTTCTTCAACTTTTTGTTGTAATAATAATTTTTGGAATTTCTTTCGCTGAACCTTGCAGCACTTTTTGGGTTGAACTTGTTTTTGTTTTTATTTGATTTTTAATTTTAATTTTAATTTGAATTTATTTTGATTTAGATTTGTATGTTTTGCCGCGTAATCCAAAAATGCGTTCCGGCTTCTGAGATTTGAGACTTGAGGTCGACTTTTCTTCACATTAACAGAGGATTTAAATATATTTTTATTTATATTTATATTTATTTATACATAAATATATATTTTTTATATATATATTTGATTTGCATTGATTCAGTTGCAATTGTTAAGAGGAGCGTTGACTCAAACACACAAAAACACACTTGAAATGTTGATTGAGTGTATTTCTATTGAAATAATTCGCTAACATGACAAAACTCGACAAGGTCTCGAACGCGACTAACTGTAAAAAGCAAAGCACGTTACGAATATACCCAAAGGTAGCTGCGAGACTGAGACCGAGACTGAGTCGAGCAACAACAGAAACAGAAACAGAAACCGAAACGGCAAAAGCAACTGAACAAAAAAAAAATGCCGCCACCGTCGCGGCAGAGCCAGCGTAGCAGAGCAGCAAAGAGAGCACAACTCACGAGAGAGTCGAGCCAGAGAGAGAGAGAGAGCGAACGCACGCAAGAGCGAGCAAAGCTCACTGAGCAGTTGGCAGGGGCCAACAAACCAGAAAAGAAACAGCAACAACAACAACAACAACATCAACTAAACAACTGCTGCAATTTGTGATAAGCAAATTAGTCATGGAAGCGAATTTACATGGCAAAAAATGGAATTTAGAATATTTTAATAAATTATTTATATTTAAGACACGACTATTTAATCATAAATCAAAGTATTTTGATTTGTCATTAATTGAAGTCGCAGTTGGTGGCAAGTTCAAGCACTGATAAGCTTCGTGCGTTGATAAGCTCGCCCTGCCACAGGCAAGCTCAGCGAGCAGCGCTTTATCTTTATCTCAATATCTGCGACAGCGAAAGTTCAATGCTCGTGGCGCCAAAAACAAATAACAAATAAACGCAGGCAAAGTTAAGAGTGAAACTTTTACGCTCTCTTTTTCTCTTACACGCGCGCGCGCGCTCTCATACGACGCATGCTCTTAAGTGCGCGCAGAGCTTTTCAACACACCGTGTTGAGTTTGCTGGCAAGTTAAGAGAGCGCAAAGCTTTCAGCGAGCTTTTTAGCACAATATGCTAGTTTGGCGCCATGCAAGTGAGATCATATATATATGCCTAGTCGCGACTGCGACGCAGCTTTGTGATGCGTTATTTCTTCTCATTTCTTTTGTTTGACGAACCGTTAAAAATGCAATTTTTGTCACTCGCTGTCTTCACATGTATATTTATGACTGGCCCCGTCTGGAAGCACTCAGCTTCGAGATTTGAGGGTTGCGTGTGTGCGAGCGAGACAGCGCTAAGCAAAAAGCATTGAGTCACGTAGCAAGTTGCGCGCTGAACCAATTTGAAATTTGAAACAAAATCAAATCTTTGTTTTATTGAGGTCAAATGCGTAGTGAGTCACTCACTCACTCAGTGATTATTCAAATTGAATGCAAACTAATGCGGCGGAAGCAACGCATTTCGCACGTTGTAAACCACTTGAGCAGCAGCAACAACAACAAGAACAAGGAGAAGAAGTGGAAGAAGGAGTCATAAGTTTGACGACAACAAAGAGCGACGGTCATTGAACTGAAGCCACAAAATGAGGGCAACAAAAAAAAGCAAACAAACAAATAATGACGACAACCGAAAGCCAAACAAACAGCCAACAACAACAGCAACAAAAACAAAAGAAACAAAATTAATAAAACGAGTGAATCGAAGCGTCGCTTCGCTTTGTTGTTGTTGTTGTTGTTGCTGCTGTTGCCTGAACGTCATTGCCTCATTTCGTATATTTATTTTTTTTACGCATATTTCTCAGCCACGAAAGTAAAAGTGAAAGTTTCTGTTTTTCGGGGTAGAAATTTTCGACGTGTTTTGTAGCAGCCAAAAGCGAAATTGAGCAACTTGGCAACCGTTCGTTTAGGCCTATGAAATGAGGGGCGGGAGGCCACTGGGCGAGCCAGCAAACTGAAATTGTGCAAGTGACGCAAGCGACAAGACAGCAAACTGGAATATGCCAGCAAAATGTGGGGAATCGAAGTAATATATAAACATATATTATACATACATACATACATATGTACATATGTATGTATGTATGTATTTAGCTAAAGTAATGCAGGCAATAAGATACATATATTGAAATTGGTATATGGACTTATATAAATATTTATTTTTATTTAAAATATGATTTTAAATTGCAGCGATGCGCTTCAAACTTGAATTGAAATTATTATTTAATATTTTGTTAAATTTAAAAATTATTATTTGGCACATTCAAATTTGTCATGAATTATTTAATTTTGTTCAGCAATTTAATTTTAATTAAAATTTAATTTAGCCTAATTTAATTTTACTGAATTTTATTTTAATTTTAATTCAACTTTAATTTATTTTTATTTTTAAGTAAAATTTTTTATTTGAATTTTGAATTTGAATGCATTTTATTGTTTGTACTGTTATTATAAATGCTTTTTATTTTTTTTATTTTTTATTCAAATTGAATTTCGATTTATATATAAAAACATATTTCTGCTTTAATTTTTTTTATTTATTTTTATATTTTTTATATATATAAAAATACATATTTGTTTATATTTACATATTTAAAAAATATAAATATAAAATTTATTTTTATATTAATAAAATATATGCAAATAAATAATAAATATTAAAATGTTTTAAATAATTAGAAAAGTCTATAAAAATTTAAAAATACTATTGTTTATTGGTTTATATATATTTTTTATAATTAAAAAACTGTCAAATATTGAAGGAAAAAATATTTAAAATATTAAATATATTTATTTATTTAAATATATATAAACGAAAGTTAAATGATAATAATAATGGAATAAATTTAAAAAGAAAAAATATATTCAAATTGTAAATAATAAAATGTATTTAGCTTTTCATGTAAAAGTTTAATTTTTAATATAATTCATTATGCAAATACAAGTTTTTAAATGATAAATATTTTATCTTTAATTAATTTATTTTATATTCAAAATGAAATATGTTGAAAGCATGAAAAAACCTTAGGAATTATTTCTAGCTTGTCAATTATTTTTGTATGTTTAAAAATTGTAAAATATTTATAAATAAAATTTATAAATATATAAATTAATATATATATATATATATATATATATATATATATATATATATATATATATATATATATATATATATATATATATATATATATATATACATATATACATTAAACATATATATTTTTTTTTTGTTTTAACAAAAATAAACATTTTGCATTTCACAGTTTGCACAGTTTTAAGCTGTTAATAATCAACAAAAGTCGAAGACACAAACAGTTTACAGTTCCAAAATAATTGCCCACATCATAAACATTATCTGTACACATGCATATATGTATATATGTATATATATGTGTTTATATGTCTGTATGTTCAACAATTAAAAGCCAATTAACAACTCTGCTGCGAGCGAAACAAAATTCACTTTCACTTGCGCTCCAAGAGTCGCGCTTGGCTTCAGCCTCAATTTCAAGCGCGACAGCCACAAGCTGCCGCTCGCGGGGCCCCCGCGCCGCCTGTGCGGGTGCTTTCTCTAATGAACAATTGAATGGCAATTGTTATTAACATTGTGATTAGCATTGTGAACAGCTTCCCGGCTGCCCATATTACACCGAGCCGCTAATTGCAAAGCAAAGTTGAAAAGTTGAGAGACAACAAAAAAAAAAAAAAAAAAAAACTACATAAAAAATGTTGTTTATGTTGTCTCTTGATTCGCTTTTATGAGGCGCAAACGTAAAGTTCAATGCACCAGCGGCGAAGTGTCGAGAAGCATGTGGCATGGCGGCATGGGGCAGCAGGCCTACTTTTCGGGTTAGTTGGGTGATTCACGGCTTTACGTAAAAATCAAATAGGCGACACAATTGTTGTTGTCGTTGTTGTTGTTGTTGTTGCGTAAGTTGTTTACTAAATAAACTGGCAGTAAGCGAGCGAGTGAAAGAGGCAGAAATGTAATAAAAACAAAACACGAAAAGACCCACGAAAAGAAGAAGACAAAATACATTTCTGTTTTTCCTGAAACTTCCAGCGACAAAGAAAGCAACGATCAGTGAAATATACATACATACATACATATATCTATAGAAATACATACACATATACATATGTATGTATGTATGTATGTATGTATGTTTTTTTTAGTTAATTTCGTGGTTCATGCGAGGAGGTCACCAAAACAGACAGCGAAGGCGACGCTCAATAACAAATCGCGTTCAATGGGGCAGACCCTGTGCCATATTACAAAAATTAATAATTATAAAAAAGGTCAGGCACATAAATAAATGACATGCTCCACACACACACACACACACATACACATACACATTTATACAAACAAAAGAAGCGATTTTCGTACAAGGCGTCGGCTGCGCAATTTACGTATGCATTGAGTCTGTGTGCTTGGCATCAATATTGAAGATCTAGTAAATCCTTTATTTGCGCACGCATCAAGGGAATTCGGTTCTGTTTTCGCATTCATAATTATTTTCAAATAAATGCGCGGCAAGGCAACTGCCAATTGCAATTGCAATGCGAACGCTGCGCTGTGCTGCGCTGCGCTGCGCTGCGACTGAGGCGAATGACCGTGCCTGACCCAAATAAAAGTCGCTGCACTCGCGCCAACAAAGGCGACAAATGCCTGCTCGCTCGCTCACACTCACACACACACACACGCACTCACTCACTCACTCACTCACTCGCTCGCTCGCTCACTCACTCACTCACTCACTCACTCGTCGTGCAAAAACAAAAATTGCAGCAAGAAAAAAAGCGCAGCGCGCACTCAAAATGAGGCCGAGTGCAATGAACAGCATTCAGCACACACACACACACACACACATGAGAGAGCGTACAATTGAGAGAGCGAGAGCGAGCGCCAGCTGAGTGCGGCTGAGCCTATGCAAATGCAGCGTTGCTGCTGCTGCCTGCAGCAGTCGAACAAGTTGCGACGCTGATGTTGCAATGCGAAACCTTCGAGAAATTTTACAAGAGTCGTTGAACTCGCCATGTGTCGGTCGTTTAACTGTGCCCCAAAACGGCAGCGACGCCGGCGTCACAGCCATTGCAGCAATGTTGGCTGTGGCTCGGCTCCACTTGAAGCTTGAAACTAGTTTGACGTCGAGGCATTGAAAAAGCGAAAGTACATTTTTCTGCTGCCCGTCGCTCGCTCTGTGTGTGTGTGTGTGTGTGTCTGTGTGTGGCGCTCGTCTTGTTCGTGTTTGTGGCTGCTGTTCGTGTTTGACGTTCGTTCCTTCGTGTGTGCGCGAGGTAAATGAACCTTTTGAAGGTTCAACTTGCGTAGTAGGCGACGCCGACTGCGCTGTCGCTGTCGACGTCAGTGCTGCCTGGTGTAAAACAAGTTTGTTACGTTTTGGGCTGGCGCTGACGCTTTTGACGGCTTTGTTTTGTGCTCTTTCCTTTGCAATTTCACCGTTAAGCCAAACAACAAATACAATTCGTAAGGCAGGTGAAGCGCACAGCTTTATGTAATAAAGACAGCGCAGCAGAGTGAGTGAGAGAGAGAGATGGAGATAGAAAACTTGTCGCAGTTCAGTTTTTTTGTTTTTTTTTCTCTTTTTTGTGCTGTTGATGATGCGTGTCACGCGTAAAAAATGATTTCACTGATGATGGACAAGAAACAAAAGTTAAGTAAATTGTATAATAAGCAAGTGCAAATCTGTTATGCATTAACTTTTCAATAGCGCAACATTTGGCTAACCTTCCACACCTTAGCAAACCCACAGCGAATGCACGTTGCAGGCTCGCCCACATACATATATATTTATTGGTATTTGTATTTGTTGCAGTCAAACCCCAAACGGCATTATCAACGGCCTCATTATCATCATGAGCTAGTTGTACTTGAAGCTGTGATGTACGCCCACATTGCAGCTACCGCACAGCAGCTCAATGCTACGAAACTACTAACTTCAATTCAATCCATTTGCAATGAACCCCCCTCTCAGCCTGGGCCAAACACTTTTATTGTCATATTGTTCATTTCGTGTAGCCTCCAATATTATTTTAGTCAACACCTCGTCTCTCTCTCTCTCTCTCTGTGTGTGTGTAGCACTGGCATTTTAATGTATTTGTAATTGACCTGAATAAAGTTCAAAACACTCGCCGCGGCAACAACGATGACGGCAAGGCGAAATCTACATGCAAGCTGTGTGTCTGTGTATGTGTGTGTGTGTGTGTCCATGTGTGTAGCCTCAAAAATAATGATTGCGACAACAACAAAAACGTCACTGCTTGTACATGCGCTCACACACACATGCATTCACTCATATATAACTATATAAAAACAACAACAAAAGTCTAAAATAAATAAAGTTGTGCCTTCGATAATTGACAATTGTCTGATTAGTTTTGTTGTTGTTGCTGTTGTTCATGTGCGCGCAACTACAAAGCTAATTGACAGCCATTTGCTGTTGTTTGAATACACACACACACACACACACACACACATGTACTCATATGCATATGTTCGACTCTAACTCAATGCTAGTTGAAGAGAGCATTCAGCATAATCATAACTGTAACATGGGCTGCGGCTCTCTTGTGCTGAATCTTGAGCCTTTCAATTCGATTAGCCTCGCGCTGATTTGAGTTCATTTTAATTAAACGCCACATGTCGCATGTGAAAACTAATAAAAATAAAGTGTTAAAAAAAATAAGTAAAAAAAAAAAAAAAAACAAATAAATAGCTGCAAATACATACAGACATCTGTCTATGCCTTTTCCGCGACAACTACAAAATTTAAACAATTCACAAAAAAAGCAAATGCAAAATGAACGCATAAAATGAGTGAAAAAAGCGTATTTACTATCAAGCGTACTTGCACACAAACACGTACGCATACACACTGACACACACACACACACTGACACACACACACACACACATACAGTCAAGCACCTTCACTGTTGCTGGCGCTGCTGCTGCGTCGCTGCTTTGGGTGACCCAGTTTCGTCGGTCAATGAACTGAACGCTGCTGTCGAGGCTGAATGTTTTGTGGGAGGGAGAGAGAGCGAGAGTGAGAGAGGGCGCGCGCGGGCTGCGCCTGCTTCGTGTTTGTTTGTTGCTTTTTTCTGCTTTTTTTTTTCTTTCTGTTTTTGAGGGGCGCTCTATCCACGGGAGAGTCTGTGTCTGTGTGCGCGAGTGTGTCTGCCTGTGTCTCTGTGTGTGTGCGCTAAATTTCGGTTTCGTTTTCATTTTGACGGCGCGTCTTGCGTTTATTTTCGTATCTTTGCAATAGGCAAACATCAACAAAATGGCGCCTAATAATATTACTACACACGAAAAAGAAATTATGAAAGCCGCAAAAGAAAGTGTTTCGAAATGGTCAAATGGCCAAGTGAAAGTCTCAACATATTATGCACGCGGCATAATGAAGATGCGCGAAACACATACATACATACATACATAACAATCATAATAATAATCAAAATAATAATATGATCAATTTCTAGGTCAGTGCGTGTTTTTTAACAAAAGTAACTGTAAATATTTCGACAACACATACACTCACTCTCTGTGTGTGTGTACAAATTTAATTTTCCTTGAAAGATAAGGCAAAGCGAGGGCAGCGCTGTCGACGGCAACGGCAACGCCAACGCCAACGCCAGCGGCGACTGCGCTTAAATAGCACACGGTCATTTTTATTATAAACAATTCGAATTTTTTTGTAGTTTTTTTTTTTTGCTTTTTTCGTTTGCTGTTGCCGAGTTCGAGTTCGCTGCTGTTTATTTTGATGGCGGTCGTATTTTAGTTTTTTATTGAGATTTTTGGCATTAGTTCTACACAGCAAACTAGTTCAAGGATTTGCCAATTTCTAAATAGTAATTTGGCCAACTCATGATTAATTTGTTAATATATATATTTTGATGGCTAATTTATATTGCTATGTTTATCTAACGTTACGCAACTTTCGTTTATTTCAGTTGCCCAGCACGCGTCCCATTACAAAAAGAAAGAAAAGAAAACAAACTGTAATCCATCAATTACAGCATACATACATATACATGTGTTCAAGTAGCATTACAACAACAACAACAGCTACTACATTATTATTAAGCACAGGCTGCGACTGCGTGCTGCCTACCAAAACAGCCACAGCGACGACTCAACAGCTCTCTCGCTATCTCTCTCTTTCTCTCTGTCTATCCAACAGGCGCGCACGCAGCAGCATGAACCACTTTCGTTTTCGACAGCAACATGGCCGCCATAATAGAAAGAAGAAGAGCTCAAAAGTCAATGAACGTTGAGCGCGCAAGTTGAGTTGTTGTTGTTGCTGTTTTTACTGCTCTTTTTGTATTTTATTTTATTTTCTGTTTTTTTTTTTTTTTTATATGCTTTCATAATCGATATGAACATTTCCTGTACAATTTTTCCGGGCTTGCTCTTAATTTAAACAAATTACTACAAAAATTTAATAAAAGCAAATGCTCTAGCAAGCGTAACAGCATGAGGAATTGTGAAAGAGTGCAAGAGCAAGATTGTCCGAATGAGAGAAAGAGTGTGTGGGAGCGAACGAGAAAGAGAGAGAGAGGGAGGCATGCGTAGGCATGGCCTCGCTGCCTTTATGAATTTAGGTTAAGTGCGTTCATTCAACTTTTAACACAATTTCGAAATGGCGCACAGTTGCTGCTGCTGTTGTTGTTGTTGTTTTTGCTGTTGCTGCTCCCATTTATCATGCGGGTGTTGGAAATTTGTTTAAACAAAATTTACATAAATGTAGTTTGCCTTTGTATGCGAGTGTGTGTGTGTGCTTTTTTCAGGGCAGGCAGCTAACAACTTTTACTTTGCCGTGAAATCGCGCGCGCTATACAAATGTTGCAATACACACACACACACACACACACATGCTCACACCCAGCCAACCAGCTGAAATTTCGTTCATGGCTGGTCAATGAACTCAACGATAGTCGTCGGCTGTCGTTCGTTAAGTTTCGTTGTGTTTCGGTTTTTAGCTTAATGATTGTAGTTGTTCTTTTTGTTTTTGCCTTTTCTATTTTTATTGTGTTTGAGCTTGACTCTCTACAGCTCGTAAATGCATGTGTATGTGTGTGTGTGAGTGAGTGATTTAGGATTAGAAGAGTGCAAGCGGTACTCACCATCACGACTCATGCCAACGGCAATGCATTTTTTCAGGCGACAATATTGACAGCGATTGCGATTGATACGCAAAATGCTGCACTGCTGATTCTTGGTGCATGGGCGATATTGGATCTTTTGCTGTATGGAGCGACGGAAGAAGCCCTGTAATTAAATAAATATACCAAAAATTATGATTAATTAAAACTAATTTTAAATAAATTTAAAATTTTATAATGTAAATTTTTTAATATTAATATTATTATAAGACAAGAAAAATTGAGAATAAATTAGGATTTTCATTAAGTATATGGTTTATACAACTATACAGGGTATTGCAAGCTCATATATTATCTCATTTCCATATTTTAGCTAAAAATCTATATCTAATTAGACTCATATGCCACCTACATCTGCACTGGCTTCCTCAATTACTGTTGTCGCTTTGGCTGCAGCTGTGTTGCTGTTGTTGCTGCTGCTGCTGTTGCTCAACGCTGTGTCCAGCTTCTCGTCAAACTTTTGACACAAATAATTAAGCTGCGACGCTTCCAGGCGCTGATGATGCTGCTCGCACAGTTCATCATCACAGCCCGAATCCTGGGCATCGATATCCTCGATCATCTGTTTGTGTTGCAGCTGCTGATCCTCATCGCTGCTGCTGTTGCTGTTGCATGTGCAACAATTGCCAATGCCATTTGTCAGCGACTGGGTGCTTGAGTTGCTCAGCAGCGAGCAATTGCTGTCGGAGCTGTCGCGTCGCTGTTGCTGCTGCAGCAATTGCTGTTGTTGTTGTTGTTGCTGCTGCTGCTGCTGCTGTTGTGGTTGGTGCTGGTGATGTTGCTGTTGTTGCTGCTGCTGTTGCTGATGAGTTTGCTGCATCAACAAATTGGCAATTTCTTTGTGTGTTTGCGCGGAAAAAGGACTATCACAATGCAGTTGATTGAGCTTGTTGCTGGTGGGTCTTGTTGCTGTTGCTGTTGTTGCTGCTGATGCTACTGCTGCTGTTGCTGTTGTAGCTGCAGTTGCTGTCGCTGTTGTTGCTGCAGCCAATGTGGTTTGCTCCAATTCACGCTGCTTCAGTTCCCGCGCATAGCGTATTTTCTTCCACGGGCATTGATATTGCTCATAGTCGACGGCAGCAACTGTTGCCGTTGGGTTGTTGGCAACATTGGCCTTGGGCGGCAATTCATCGTCGCTGTTCGCACAGTCCTCATCGATGCCCGATTCGCTGTCATTTTTGGCGCTGAGATCAGCGCATGGCTTTGGTGTTGCTGCTGCCGTTGCTGTTGCTGTTGCAGCTGGCTGTTGCAGCAGCAATACAATTTGCTGCTGCTGCTGACTAATACTATTTGTTGTGGTTGCTGTTGCTGCCTGGTTGGTGGTTGTCTTTACTAGTGTTGCAGGTGTTTGTTGTTGCTGTTGCTGTTGTTGTTGTTGTTGCTGTTGCTCTTCGTTTTTCAGTCTTTTGCGTTGCTGTTGCAGTTGTTGCTGTTGTTGCAGGTAAACAATTTGTCTGGGCTGCGGCTGCTGTTGCTGTTGTTGTTTGCTCAGCGGCCCTGATTCCAGCAGCTTGACCAGCGCTGAGTGCTGTTGCTTCAGCTGGCTTTTGATTTGTTGCTGCTGGTGCTGCTGCTGTTGCTGCGGTTGATGTTGCTGCGGTGCACTGACAATATGCACATTGCTGTTGCCGGCTGTCAGCAGCACAATTGTTGTGCTGTGTTGCTGTTGTGGCAACTGTTGCAGCTGCTGGTGTTGCTGCTGCTGCTGCTGCTGTTGTTGTTGCTGCTGCTGCTGCTGCTGCTGTTGTTCCATTGCACAAACCATTATTATTTAAAATTTAAACTTTTTACTTTTTGGTACCACAATGACACTTGAACTTCTCTCTCTCTCTCTCTCTCTCCTTCGATCTAGACTGCTGTTGATTTTGCTCTACGATTTGCTAATAAGGAACATTGCGTTTGCTTTCGCGTTTGCTTTGATTTCAACTTGAAATTCAATTTTCATTCAAAATGCACTTCACCAACAATTTGAGCGCCAAAAACTTTTGATTGCGCCTTTCGGAAGTCTTGATGATCTCTCTCTCTCTCTCGCTCTTGCTCTCTCTGGCTTGATCTCTTTGTATTCTGTTTCACAGCACTGGCACCAATAAAAATAATAATATTTATGATTGATATATGATGGATGATTAAAACTATTTGTAACGTTGTTCTAGTTGCTCATATTTTGCCGTTTTATTTAGTTTTCAGTTTTTTTTCTTTTTAGTTTATTCTGTTTCGCGCGCTTTTCTTGCTCTGCACAACCGCTGCCAACGACGAGCAATTTGCGAATGAAAGCAGCGCCAGCAGCGCCAACAACTCATGCCTGCTCGCTGTGCTTCGGCTCGAGCTTCGGCAAGCGACGAACCGCTAGCTCACTCTCTCGGCTCGTTAGCTCTCTCGCCTACTTGCTACGCTGCTGCTGCTGCTGCCAACCTCGCGCCACATATTGTTTTTGTTTTTGTGCACTAACTGAGGACATTCACTCCAACGCTGTCGCCGACGTTGACGTCGACGCGGGCAGCTAACAATAGACGCCGCTGGCGCTGCTACTTGTACTGCTGTTGCTGCTGCTGCTGCTGCTGTTGGTGGGGGCGCTTTTTGTTGGTTTATTATTTTTGTAGTATTGTAAACAATTCTTGGAACACCTACGCGACGCAGATTTTGTAGGTAGCTTCTGCTACTGCCACCTGACTGATCAGCTTTGTTTGATAACAGCAGCAACAACAATGCCAACACACACACACACACACACAAACACACGCACACATGTGTATGAAGTTTGTTTGATGCTTTGCGTTAGGCAAAGGGGCTTAGAACATTTCAGTGCATGTGTGTGTGCTTGTTTGGAAACATGAGTGACAAATAAGATTAATTGATATCGAGTGGGCGGGGCATATTGATATGGGGGAGGGAGCAGCGCTATCAACAAATATGACAGGCATAAGAGGATCGCAGATTTGGAACAGCTCTCAACGCTATATTCGGGTGGGTAGATTTTCAAAAATTCTAGAGAAGTTTCCAGAAATCTATCAAGAGTGTGTGTGCGTGTGTGTGTGTGTGTGTGTATGTGTGTGTGTGTGTGTGTGTGTGTGTGTGTAGGGGGGATTACAATTGCCCAACTCGTAGCAATTAATCATATAGCTTTAGTGACAAAAACAAAAACAAAAACAGAAACAAAAAGCGTTGCCCCAATTATGGGCTGGAAGAATACTTGATTACTTAACACCGTCCAGCGCTGCCCTGAAATGCGCTCACAAAATACGCTCAACTCATTTCATGAACTACTAAATTTAACGCCTCGTTATTAATAATATTAAATAATATTTCGGCGGCGCGCTCTTTCAGTCATTCTTTCTGTCTTTCTTGTTTTTTTTTCTTTTTATTTATTTCATTTCTTTTTTTTGAGGCCACACAAAACGTAAGAGAGACAACACACAATAGCAACGACACATGCTGGAAGGCTACGTAACCAAAAAGCCCCGAACGACGCGACGTCGACGTCGACGACGACGACGACGACGACGTCAACATAATACGACGACGTCAGCAGAGGTTGGCTGACTGGCAGTTCAGTTCAACGAACCCCGCCATTGTCGTGACCCACTTTTCGGTCAAATACCTCCAAATGTGGAGCTGCTCAGCGCCGAACGACCGAATAGCCGAATGCCCGCCGAGCCAACGAACGAACGAACGAACGAACGAGCGAGCGAGCGAGCAAACGAACCAATTGACTCTTCGTTCGTGCATTGCTGCTCTCAATTGCTCAGCGCTCGCGCTCTCAGTGCAATCGCATGCAAATTTGTTGTTGTTGTTGTCGGTGGCCGTTGGTGCTGCTACTGCTGCTGCAGCAGCAGCTGCTGCAGTTTGCAAGCCATTGCTTTAAGTTTTTGGTTTGGAGTTCATTTGAGCTGGCGGTCGGTCAACGACACAGAAACCTCAAGCGGACGACGGCATGTTTGTGGGCTTGGCCTCAAAGGTGCGGGGCGGCGGGGGCTCGGGTAATGGCCATTGCAATACGGCGACTATATGGCTAAAATGCGTTCAAGGAAATCTTTGGCAATGCAACGTAGTCGAGTGGTTTGGGATAGGCCCGGAAAATTGCATCAGCCAGCATTTGGCGATATGCTCAAGCCAGCATTATATAATTAACAACAATAAATTCAAAGCAATTAAGAAAGAAAAGAAGAAGAACAAAAAACAAGCCAAAACCTAGCTCAAGTCGCTCGCGCTGTTTGAGCGCGAGTTCAATGCACTCAGCAGCGACAATTTGCACTCATTTCAATGCCTCACGGCCCCCGCAAATGAACTGCACGAACAGAGCAGAGCAGAGCAGAGCAGAGTCGGGCTTTACTTTTTGCACGCAGCGCCGAAGAACTTTCGGGAACAGCTGTGCCCGTTTCAATCTCTCTCTCCCGCTCTCTATCTCAGTATGTGCGTGTGTGTGTGTGTGTGTGTGCCGTTCTATCACCTGCACGAAGAGCTCGCATGGCGGCGCTCTCTCGCTGTTGCTCTCTTGGTCTGGCTGCCAAATGTGAATGAACTCTGCTGGCAGCTGCAATGCGAATAACAAGTTTCAAAGGAAAGTGAGAGCATTTCACGTTACACACACACACACACATTCGTCTAGCTGCCAGTGGTTCTTTGTATGTATGTGTGTGTGTTAGGCAATGAGCGCTGAAGCAGTGAAGCGTTTTCCCCCTTTCGCATGATGATGATGATGATTCGACATCGTCATTGCCCGAACCATCGGCATTATGGCAAGCATTATAATTCAGTATTTGTTTGTTAAATTGTTTTTTTTTTTTGTGTTTTTTGCCTGCGATCAGTCGAAGCTCTTTTTAAATAGCCATCGAAAAGTCATGAATGAATTGCTGCTATATCTATAGGCTACCTGTTGCACGATCAGTGGGCCACAACTGACCACTTGACCCGCATCCAATGTGGGCTGCTGGGCCACTTGAAGCTCACTTTGCGTGCTACTGGCCGATCAGATCTTGACATCAATAGCGGAATTTCTAAGCGATATTTTCGCGTTGTTCATTGGCCAACAGGATCTGCTGGCTGCCTGGCTGCTTGCCTGGCTGGCTGGCTGGCGTTCATTTCATGTTCATTTCGGCTCTTCACTTGCTGTCTCTGTCACACGCTGCTTAGCACACCCTCGCATAGCTCTGATTGCACGCTCGCTAAGCTTCACTCAATCATAACTGTCTTTTTTCAAATTCTCTTTTCGGGCCCGTCCCATGCGTAAGCAATTAGCACGTGCCTGCCTGGCCGCCCATCTGCCTAGCCTATCCGGAACTTTATGGGCGCTTTACAGTTCATTCGCCGTGCGTCAAGTTCTGCTGGCTTGCCTACTATTGGAATTGGAATTGGTATTGGTATTGGTAATTGGTAAAAGCTTTGCTTACCTTTGGCTCATATTTTAGGGCCCATTGCCGACGCTCAAGTCATTAGGCCAGCAATTAGTTGACGAAAATATATGTATGTATGCACAATAAATAAATGATGTTCAGCAGCGCCTGCTGCTGTCGCATTTTGGGTCAAAGTTCAATGCCCTCAGCGCGCATACCTCGCAAGGATATTTTTCGTTAGCAGTGAGCAGTAGCTAGCTGCCTACGCCCCCACCTCCCCACCTCCTCACCAGTCGTAGTCGTAGTAAAAAGGAACACGAGGTCAGCCGCACGTACGCAGCCAGCCAGGCAGAAACGAGAGCGGAAGGGGTAACCACAAGCCACCCACCCAGCCACCCACTGGCACGAAGTGTTTCCCTTTGGCCTCGCGCCTATTGACGTCACTTTTGCAGTCGCTGCGCTGCCTGACGCTGACTGACGTTGCCTGACGCTGAGTTCGTTCAACTCGCTGCCTCATGGTCGCCTGCATTCGAGTAGTTCTTGTTGTTGTTGTTGTTGTTGTTCTTGTGGTTGGCCTAAAGGGGCTGGGGACTGGGGGCTGGGGGCTGGGGGCTGGGGGCTGGTTGCTGGCACAGGAAATGCTATTATCAAAAGGCAAAGTGAAATCAACCGGATTGACATTAATCACCAGCGCGTGTTCAATAGCCAATCGATAAATAAGTAATTGAGGGCAATAGTTAATAACTTATTCAGTTTATCCTGGCAATTAGCCGAGCCAAAAGCTTTGATTTGTCCCTTTTGAGGTGCGATTTCATTAGTCCACAATTGCTGCACTTATCAGCGAGTTTCCTCGAAGCGAGCATGACAAATGTTTAGCATAATGCGAAAAAAAGAGAAGCATAAAAAATAAAAGATAAAAAAAAATAAATGAAAACAATAAAACATATTGAACTCGGTTTGGGGCTGAACGGAAATACCTTTCACATTTCTCACCAGCCAAGCGCTGCGAAGGGCAGCCAAAAAGAAGCACAAGAAGAAACGAAATGTAGCAAGAGACAAATTATCCTGCCAGGGACAGCATCTGAGCGCCCAAAATACACCACAGCCAGCAGTAGCAGCAGCAGCAACAACAACAGCAGCAACAACAACAGCAAGAGCCAAGGAGACCAATGATTGAGGACATTGCACCGCAATAACCTTAAAGAAGCAGCACAGGCTGAATCACAGTCAGAGACAGCAAAAGCAACATCAACAGCAACAGCAACAGCAACAAAGGCAGAGAGCAACAGTGAGAATGCCAGAGCCAGAGAGAGCGCGCGAGCTCACACACTCACACACAACACACTCACTCACTCTCTCTCTCTTTCTCTTTCGCTCTGCTGTCGACTTGGCGCGCAGCAAATGGTGCTTGCTCCAAAGAACATTTGATTTTTGTTTTTGCATAAGCAGTGGAACGGGGTGAAACGAAACGAGCTGTGTGCCTAGGCACACGCGGGCAAGCGAACATTCGAGCAAGCGAACGGGCAAACGGGTGAACGGCTGAACGGGTGAACGGGCGAGACGAGCGCTGAGCATTCACAGTTAGAAAGCTCCAGTTAGAATGTGCGATTTGTAGTGGGCAGAGGAAATGACCTCAGGAAGGAAATGCAATGCATTTAATTGGCCAAATGTCTATGTGAGTGTGTACGAGTGTGTACGAGTGTGTGCGAGTGTGCGTGTGTGCAATATGCATAGCTGTTGTGCGGGCGTGTATAAAGGTAGCTAAATAGATATGTACTATATATATACTATATATATATAAATATCTTATGAACGACAATTGATGCTTAAGTAAGCTCAGCTCTGTTGAGCTCTAACTTTACGTTTTTCGAGAGCTAGCTCGAGCCAGCTCGAGCCTTGAGTGCTCCAATCAAATGAAATTGTCCTTTAACCAGTCCAATGAACTCCAAGCATGCCGAACAGCAAAATTGTCAGCCAGCGCTTGGGTGGGTGGGCTGGTGGAATTTTCTTTTTCAGTCGGGCAGCTCGAAATTGGCGCGCGCACTCGCTGACTGGCTGGCTGGCTGGCTGGCTGGCAAATGGAAGACACCTGTGCCCTGTCAAACAATGAAGCAGAAAGTGCCGCCCGCCGTCCACCGCCCACCGCCCACCGCCTCAGCCAGGCATTTCACTTTTGCTGCTGTTGCTTCCAATTTGGTAGGGGGTTGCGTTTGCACAGGGGTGGGTTGCACAGACATTGCTTTGACCCACATAGCGTGCGTTGAACTTTTGCTGCGGCCGGATGAGCGAGAGGCGAGAGGCGAGAGAGGAGAGCAGAAGCAGGAGCAGGTGGAGGAGGAGGAGGAGGAGGAGAGAGCGAGAGGTCTATGCTAAACATTGGGCATGGAACGGCAGCATTTGTATGTGCAAACGTTTTAGGGGTTACGCGCGCTGTGTGTGTGTGTGTGTGTGTGTGTGTGTGTGTAGAACGAAAGTGTTTGGACAGCCGCTAGGTGGCGCTGCAGCAGCATTAACCTTAAAAATTGCTGACTGGCTGCTGCTGCCGCTGCGGCTGCCTGGTCATGTGACGCTGCGCTCTGCGCAGCTGGAGCAATGACCGCAGCTCGACAAAGTTGAAGGATAAACGAAGCGAAATGCAATTTGCAATTTGCAATTTGGCCAAGTGGCCAGGCAGCAGAGGATGGGCGGGTGGTCGTGTGTTGGCTAGATAATTTCAGTTGTGGTTTTTTTTTATTCACTGCGCTGCCTGCTCAATTAAATGTCGACTCATAATTAAGAGCCTGACCCCCAGCCAAGCCAGCGACTGCCATCTGCCTAGCTAACCACATTTCAATCACATTTCATGCCCCGTGTGTGCTCCACTTATTGCTCTTTTTGTCTGCCTTGATATTTATATATATGTACATATATACTCACTATATATATACATACATACATATATATGCATATTTTTATCTACTCGCTCTCCATCTGCTGTGCGTAATTTGTGTTAGTTTTTTGTACTTTTTCTTCGATTTGTTGCTATATTATTTTTTTTTCTTTCTTATCTATTTATTTATTTATTTATTACATTTTTGTTTTTGGCTTTTGGTCTTGGTTTAGCTGCGCGTGCAAGTTCATTGAACTCCACGCAATTATTTTGCGATTATCTTGTTTCAATAGTTGTGTCTGTGCTGTGCCGACCTCAGTGGGCCCAAAACAAAAAAAAAAAAAACAAAAAAGCAAAAACAAGAACCAGCTAAAACCGCCAAGCGAATGTAAAGTTAGCTGCAAGCAGCACTGCAGATACTCTAACAATAGCTAAAATATTGTTGGGATTGGGCCTAAAATAGACTTGCCTTGACTGAAGACTTAAATTGCTATATAGAAAATATATATATTTTAATTTTAAAAGACAAAATCAGTTCAACTAAACTTAGGCTAAACCTAGAATATATAGCAATGAATACTCAATCCTTTTTATCCAGCCGCGCAAGGCCGCATAATGCACGTTGTCTATTTATATAAAAGCTGAAATTAATTTCAAGCTAGTTTTAATAGTTAAAGCCTTCATTGTCAATAAAAGCTAAGGGCAAAGCTAAATTCCAGCTGTTCTGAAGCTACTTTTCTAGCGCTGCTAGACTTAGGAATCATTATACAATATCTATAATATTTTTACTAAAAATAAAGCTAGATTATAGCGCTTCTTAGGCAACTTTTCTAGCTCTTTAGCTAGTCTAGAAAATTTTCAAATTAATATATATATTACTATAACTAAAACTTAGTTAGTTTCTAACTAGCTTCAACTCTTTTGCTAGATCTCATTCGTTTTATCAATATAAAATGAAGCTAGATTCTAGCTGTTTTTCACTCATTTGCCCAGCTCTAATCCAGCTGAATCTAAAAATATATTCTATGACTAAAAGTGAAGCTAAATTCTGGCTGCTTTTCAGCTATTTGTCTTAAAACTTATTCTATGACTAAAACTGAAGCTAAATTGTAGCTGTTTTATAGCCACTTTTCTAACTCTGCACCTAGACCATAGAATATACATATGACATAACTCAAAGTAAAGCAAAATTATAGCTGTTTTTAAGCTGCTGTTGAAGCTCTTTAGCTAAGTCTTGGAATATGTATATTTTTTTAACTCAAAGTAAAACCAAATGCTAGCTGTTTTTCAGCCACTTTTCTAGTTCCTTATCTTGATCTATGAGTATATGCTAAAACTCAAAGTAAAGCTGAATTCTAGCTGTTTTTTCTGCTACTTTTCTGTATCTTTAGCTAAATCTTAGAATACGTATACTCAATCGCTCAAAGTAAAGCTAAATTCTGGCTGTTTTTTTAGTAACTTCTCAAGCATTTTAGCTAGTCTTAAGCTGCTTTAGCTATTACATATGCCGCTCCTAAGCAAGTCAGTTTATCAAGTGGGACTACCCCTGCCGAAAAACGGTAAACAATAAACCTGACAACTGGCGCCTGTTTGTTATTTGTTATTTGTTGTTGGAGCACAATTATGAGCCATTATGTGCTGATTGTTATTTGGGCACGGTTGTCCAAATAAACAGAATATGCCAGAAAACACACACATATCTATATCTATGTGTGTGTGTGCTTAGTTGAAACAGAATCTAATCCATGTTGGGCCATTGGCGTCACGGCTTGACGCAAATGCTATTAAAAACAGTTGGGGCAAACAGAGAAACTTGTTTCCACCAGAGACGAAAATGCTGCAAATGTTGGCTTATACTACAACAACAACAATCACAACAACAACAACCACAACAACAACAACAACAACACTAACAACATGTAGAAGACAGAGGCAAGGTCTTTTGCGTGCAAATCCAGCCAACTACCAACAAAATCTAACTGCAGTTCTGCGCAGGTCGTTGCCATTTGACAAGCCAACACACAGAGAGAGAGAGAGAGAGAGAGAGAGAGAGACAGAGAGACAAAGAGAGACAGCGTGAGAGCGAGCGAGAGAGAGAGCAGGTGATGAAGGCAGAGTGCAGTGAACTTTTGCGGCCCGGATTCGAACCCCGATTTCGATGGCTCTGCTCACCCACCATTAATGCAATTCGAATCGTTCGTTTTGTTGTTGGCTTTTCCATTTTTGGTCAGTTGGAACTCTTAATGACGCCCCGGCTGACATAAGAACCAAATAAAACACCAACAACAACAACAACAAAAAGGCATAAAACAAAAACTGTCATATAAATTGTTGGCGTTTCGTCGTCGTCATCGTCGTCGTTGCTGCTTTTAATGACTCACACAGCAAATCATTTGCGCCACGCCTCTCGCCATCCGTCCCGCGCCTCCTTGGAGACGTTGTCTACAAAGGCAACTCACGTGCCAGCGGGCAATGTCTCTATATATGGGCGTTTATTATAATAAATATCCACAGATACCCTGTAAATAACTGTTGTGGTTGCTCTTGGCATATATCATGCAGATATCATTATATATACGGAATATATAGAGCTTCATAAGTGCAATTATATGTGTATATTTATCTGTATCTAAGTTTTTTAGCTATATTTAGCTTTAGCTTTAAAAAGCTAGAAAAATAGCTAAACAAATTTTCCTATATTTTAAGAATTAGGCACCTTAAAGTTGATTGTTTATAAAAATTAAAAAAGGCAATAAAAAATAAATAAAAATACTATAGATAAAATAAATATTGAAGAATAAAAACTAAGTTCAAAATATTTCAAACCTGTTTAAAAAAATTAAATTATTAAATTTTTTAATGATAAAACATCATAAAAAAAAAAAAATTAAAAAAAAATTAATAAATAAATATTAATAAAAAACTATAAAAAAAATTAAAAAATTATTCAAAAAAAATTTAATAAAAAATATAAAAAAGTATATATGAAATTAATAAAAAATTTAAAAAAAAAATAAATAAAGTTAAAAAAAATAAAATAAAAAATTTGTTTACTAATAAAAAAAAAATAGAAAATTAAAATAAAATAATAAAAATTATTAGAAAAATAAAAAATTTAATAATTTAAAAAAAAAATGATGCAAAATTTAAAAAAATAAAAAGAATTATTAAAATATTAAGTAATCTTTAATAAACAAAATAAGGAAACTTTAATAAACTGATTTATATATTTGCACTACTATTTATTCTAACTTTCAAAAGATTTTGTCTTTGTCCTAAAATTGAATATATTTAATTCTTTATTTTCATAGTTGAAGAAAGTTAGATGTTCTTAGAAGAAAACCATAAAATTCTTTTATTAAATTTAAGCCAATGGCAACAGCCTTTAATTCACGTGAGGCTAGGGTATTTCAAGTGCCAGCAGATCGCAGCGAAAAACTGTTTCAATTTATTTAATTTTGTTTTTATTTTTGTTAAATTTGATTTGTCGAGTCGGCTCGACTACCACTGCCGAAACGCATGAGATCTCACTCCTTTGGTAAGTGGGCGACCCACGGACAGCGACGGCGGCGATGGCGACAGCCATTTGCACTAAATGGGGCTGCAGCTGCGTGTGCAGTTTGTTCAATTATGCAACCGACAGTTGCTGCTGCTGCCGCTGCTGCAGTGGCAGTGGCAGTTGCAGTTGCAGTTGCACTCGCATTTTTGTTGCATTATGACGCTCGCTTTTAACTTTATTTATGACAAAACTGGCGGCAAATTATTTTCAATATTGAGTCATCAAGCCGACCATAAAGAAATACAATAACTTGTAGAGGCTGCCAGGCCTGAGGGGGCGTGGCATTCGCAATATGACACACACAAAATAGCTAAGCGACGTTGGGACTCAAGAGAAGTTCTAGAAAGAGGCGCAAGTCTGAGAGATTCTCTTTGATTTTATTTGAAATAAAAGTAAGTCAGTTAGGCACGCAATTTTATTGACTGTTTTCACCAACAATAATAATTTAGGTAATTTTAAAAAATTTTCAAAAATATTTTCGAATGTTTTATATGTGTTTAAAAATTGTCTCTATTCCAAAAGGAATTTTTATAGAATTTGATGTGGCTCATCACTTAGCTATCATTTGCAGAGACTTGATAGCTTTCTAGTATGTACAGAGACACTCTGTTAATTTCTTTATTGGAGAATAGTAATTTTTAGCCTTACCTAAGTAACTGAGATGCTTGAGCCACTTATCTAACGAGAATTTTCACTAGCTGCCTCTTTCCCACACGTTAACGCTGCCACATACAAAATCTCTCTCCTTCTCTTTTTCACACATGCATTCTATTTCTCTCTCTCTTTCGCCATCATACTCTCTTTTTCTTACCAACAAAAGAAGAAGAGAGATTGAGTCTCTCTCTACCTTCTTTTCTCTTCTCCTCTCTCTCTGTCTCTCTCACACATACTTCCACTCCGTGTCCCCATCTTAATCCTTCATTCTCTTGCATTCGTTCTCTCTCTTTCTTATATAAACAGTTTCCAGCTCTATATCTTTCTCTCTCACTTGCTGCACTTCTGCCTATTTCTGCCTCTAGAAAACTTCTAAAAAAGCTCAAAAATATTCCTAAAAAAAACCAAAAATAAATTTGAAGGTCAAGTGCAGTCTGAGCTATGCTCAAGTCGAAATTTGTAATATTTAAAACTGTTCACAATAACAATTCTGATATCTTCTGAATATATCTTACAGATACATTTGTGATAACTCCAATTATGCTATTGCATCAACTAGCTATGGCTCCCTCTCTCTCTCCCTCTTCCTCTCTCTCTCTCTCTGCTTCGTCTCGCTCTAAAATTTGGTTGCCTTTTCAATACTTTTGCTTGCGCTCTTGTTGCATGTTCGCCGCGTGGCAGCAAAAGTGTGTTAAGTGTGTTTAGTGTCTCTTTATATATATATTTAGTTATTTATTTTTTTTCGTGTAGTTTAGGCTGTTAAGCAACCCCTCTATACTGCCCCACCCCACATCCCTCACTCCTTAATGCAACGCACGCATCGAGCGGCAGTGTTGCACAATGTGCAAATGTTTATAAACTTGCGAGTCTTTATCAAAATGTTGACAGCGCCGCAGCAGCAGTCGCAGCAGCAGACGCCGATGTCTAATAATAATTTATTTTATTAATTTTAAAATCACATTTTGCTCGACAAGAGCAGCGAGAAAATTGCACAGCGCAGCAAGCGTTGCAGTTGTTGTTGTTGTCGTTGTTGTTGTTGCAATTGTAGTTGTTGCTGTGGCTCATGCAAAGTGAGGTCGCTGCCGTTCAATAACCTCGAGCGCTGAGTGCAGCTACGCAATTGCAGCAGCAGCAGCAGCGCCAGCTACGTTGGCGCATAGCAACAACAACAACAACGGCAACAACAGTGACTGCAACAACTATGCCACACTCGAGTGTCATGTCATGTAGGTATGCGTATGCCTCTGCCACTGCCTGTGCCTGTGCCTGTGCGTGTGTGTGTGTGTGTGTGTGTGTCTGTGAGGCACTTGGCAACGCTGCCGTCGCTTCGCACTAATCGTCTCTGTACGTACATACGTACACCCACCCACCTCTCACTCCCTCTCTCTTGCACACTCTCTTGCCTGGCTATTTGTTTGGTTGGTAATTGGGCAGCGCTGCTGGGGAAGGGTTTCGGGGTTGGGCCTGGCCCAAGGCAGCGTAACGCATTCTAATGCAATAACTTACTCAGAAATTGAATGACTTTATATATATATATATATACGCATAAAAATACTTATCAAAGGCAGACATACCTGTAACGAAATGAATAAAGAAACCAATTAGTTTGAGTCAAATGTATGCAAGAGTAGCTAAGACTATTTAGACTAGTTGAGGCAACAGCTTGAGAGAAGTTTAAGCTGTTTAGATTAGCTAAAGTAGTCCACTTACAGACTTGGATTATAGATAGCAAAACCTATTTCAGTACATATGCTACACTTGTAAACAGTCTATTTATAATGAAGTATGATTATAAATATACCGCATACGCCATATAGTACCACTTGGCGGATATCTTAAGACTTGCCAATGCAATCTTGTGCTTTAAATAGCATTTTGAACGATTATAGTTCGTCTGCGAACGAGCCTGAAGCAGTGGTATATCATAAAAGTGACTAGCAATACAGAAAATTGGATACAAATGCGGTGAAAATACAAAAAATAATAATATAAATAAATAAAAAAATATATAAAAAATAAAATAAAAAATAAATAAATAATAGGAATAAGCACTTCTAAGAATATTATATTAAATATGTATTAAAAATTATTGAAATGAAAACATAATTAGGAATGAAAAACAAGTACAAATGCTTTTAAAATATATAAAAAGTTAAAAGAACTTTTAAAGAAATATTATTTAAAATTTTTTTATTTTAATTTAAAAAACAGTATTTTAAAATATATAGAAAAATAGCTTAAACATGTTTATAAATGCCAACAAAAAAAAATATTTTGAAATAAAAGTTTAATTAGTTTCTAAATAAAACTAAACAAATTATGTTCCAATCTAATGAAGTCATATTAACTTCCACATACATATATAACCTATGATAACCTTAATAAAATCACCTCAAAGCCTGCCAAGTAAAACACCATTTAAAGACTCAACTAATTATCAAAGAACACAAACTTCTCTTCCAATTCCCACTTCCCCTTTAAATACACACATCGAAAAAGCGCATTTAACCCAAATATTTAGTCGACAGATTCGTGTAGCTGATATCTACCGTCATAGATATAGGTGAGTGCACTCACCTAGCCAATCAAACCCTAAAAATCGAATTCTCAACTTGTCACACTCAACGCAACGCAACGCTACTATCAGACAGAGACATCAGCGAGCTTAACGAAGCCCATCAAATCATAACTGGTAGCCTTAAAATCACTTCAAATAACTTCAGTTGCGACACTTGACTTGCACCTGCTGCCGTTGCCGTTGCCGTTGCTGTTGCTGTTGCTGTTGCTGTTGCTATTGCTGCTTCCGCCTGTGCAACAATCCATTTGCTTGTTACAGCCATTTTTATTCCCATACCCAAACCGTTTTTGGGGCCAGGCCCAAGCAATTAAAGCGAATCAAAACACAGCTCTCTTCCTCTTCACATGTTGGCCAGCAGAATCGCTGCAGTCGTCGCCGTCATCGTCGTTTGTTTTGAGAGCTTATCGCATTTCACAAACGAGAACACACACACAAAAAGCTAAAGAGAGACGGCAAACGCAGCAGGCGTCAGCAGCAGAAACAGCAGCAGCAGCAGCAGCAGCAGCACAAGAAGCAGCGGCAGCAGAAGTCAGGTCTAGTCGAGCCGCAAGTAACTAACCTAACCTAACCCAAAGCTAACCTAACCTACGCTAACCCAATTCGAAGCCAGCTCGTTGAGTTCAATAACCCAACGACGACCGAACGACAGACAGACCGAATGAACGAACGAACGAGCGACCCGAGCTGTCGCACGAAAACCTAACGACTGGCAATCGTCATTTAACGAACGCCAGCATAATGCACTCAGGCTGCGTGTATAGAGAGAGAGAGAGAGAGAGAGAGAGAGGGGAAAGGGGTAAGCGCTTGCTGGGCAAACGCTGCAGCTCAAGTCTACCTACAATATTTTTGTATACGCTATGCACAGGGGCCGCGGCATCAAGTTATTACAATTCTGAAATATAGATTAGCTGTAAATCTTGAGTCTAATCAGTGCTGCGGCGCATACGCAACGCTTTGATTTGCATGCACACACATACACTTATACACAGGCACATAGTCAATGACATGCATATGCGCCGTTTCAGTCTTTGCTTAGTTCTGAATTCTTCGTTCTTAGTGCTCTCGCTCGCTCTCGCTCTCGCTCTCTCTCTCTCTCGCTGGACTGCGCGACTGCCTCAACTAGAACTTGCTTGACTTGGTCGCTTCGCCCAGTCGCTAAGTTCATTGCACTTGTGGCGTAGCGGCATATTTTGCATTAATCTGACCCTCTCTTTCTCTCTCTCTCTCTCTCACTCGCTCTCTATCGCCACTTCACTCAGGCGCTGTCCTGCTGTCTATTTTGCGACCTATCTTTTGGCACGATTTGTGGCTGCCTTTTACTTTGTGCTGCGCGTTCGCTTCGTTTTGTTTCGTTTCGTTTCGTTTCGATTCGTTTCGTTTTCTTCCCCACCCCATTCCTTGTTCGCTAAGCCAATGTCCAAACAATGAGCTACAAATCTTCGCATGACTCCACAAATTAACGTGCCCTCTCCCTCTCACACACACGCACACAGACATATGTATGTGTGCAGACACCCTCTTAGCTACTCTCTCCTTTCATAATCGCGTCTCTTGGCTGCTTTTTGGCACCGCTCTTCGAACGGTGTCGAAATAATTGCATTAATTACAAAATAGAAAGGAAAATGTGCAGGGAAAATGGGCGAAATTATGCTTGTCACGTAAAATTTTGTAGGTTCTGTTAATTAAAAGCAATTAAAAATAGCTCGCGCCTCTCAGCCGAATTGCCGGACAGCTCGCTGTCCGTTCGAATTTTTAGTTTGAGTTTTAGTTTCAATTTTTTTGCTTGCCGTTTTCTTTCTTTTTCTCGCTTTTTTCGCTTGTTTCCCCCCATTTTCTGGCGCTTGACAGTTCTGACGGAAACACGAAAATTTAAGGCATTTGAAAAGCGTCGCCTGTCGTATTATTAGAACACTTTTTGCTGAAGACAAACAAAAAAAAAAAAAAAGCCAAAAAAAAAAAACATGACAAAAAATGCGAACATATGAAAATTGAGTTTAATACAGACAGTGGAAATCGAGTTTTCTTTTTTCTATTTTTTTTTTCTCGAAAAAGAGCGACAAATTACGCACCTATTTTTGGTGTTGCAAATGGGTTAAACAGTTTTTTTTTATGTCTGAGCAGCTAAATACGAAAATGGAACTAGTTCTTTTTAGCTTGCAAAATTCTTATTAGAATTTTGCTGTTGCTAATGCCCAGATAAGAACTAAAGAGCTTTGCGATAGAAGAATATAAATGAACTGATCTGAGTTATTGATTTGCCTGTTGAAGTTTTTAGTGAGTTTTTTAGGTAATATTCATATGATAATATTAAATTACCAGAAGAAGTTGCAGTTTTTTTTTTTAGGTAATCCAAGTTTGTTCTATAAATCTTCTTCTTATAAAGTAAAGTAAACTTGTTAGACTACAAAAAGTTCTTGAACATGCGAAAGCAGAGAACTTCATAGAAGTCATAGAGAAAACATCTTTTCACTTGCGAATTTTACGTGATTTTTGTTTCTCTTAGTATTTTTTATTATATTTTTTTTGTATTTAAGACAAATTCTTAAGCAAATTTGAACTTTATTTAAAGTAATTTGAACTTTTTCTTGCCTAATTTCGTATGTCAAAAGACATCTCTACGAGATGAACTTCTTCAATGCTTTAAACATTTTAGAATTTTCCAACACTAGAATATGAAGATTCATTGTTTGTGGCTTGTATTTTTAAAGGATTTTATCTTTTTTGTGTCTTAAGTGCTGAAATATATTTAAATATTGTGCTCTTTGAAAATCATTGATCAAATTGTTAATTCTTATACTTTACTATAATTTTGAAAACACTACAATTTTATTATTTATTTTTAGAAGTTTGCTATAACTAATATTAATACTAACTTAAGACTAAAGCACTGCTTGCTAAGGCCTTCGGCTTGTAACACTAGAATTCTGTCTGGGCTCTATATAGAAATCTTGTATGTTTAGTATATTAACTCAGATTCAGCTAGTTTTTGTGCTCAGCAGACATTTTAATATATAAGTAGCTCCTGCCTTCTCTCTCTCTCTCTCTATCTTTCTCTCTCTCTTTCACTCTCTAAAGTTTTACAACACTGGCATTGTACTATTTACTTCAGCTTCTATTATGTTGGGCTTAAAGTTTGCATCATTTTGCATTGCAGGTTCCCAAGTCCCAAGTTAAAAAAGTTTGTTCTCAGCAAGTCTTGAAGGAAATCATCGAAGTCGCTTAGCAGACGCCTCACGTTTGATTTGTAATAAAAGTTGCTCTCTCAATAGCTTTTCAAACACTTTGCAACACTAGCTTCATATAGCATAAAACTTTAGCTATTTCTATTGATTCGGAATTGTTTTGTTTTGTGTTTCAGCTTAGCTTAGCTGAAATTGTACCTTCAATCGACTTGGAGTTGAATGACATGTTGCATCTGTCACCCAGTTGTTGCTGCTTGCTACGCATTGGGAAAATAACCAATGATTTGTCTATGCATTGGTGCCAGCTAAAATTCAAATAGCAACGTAACAGAGATTTACAACAAAGGCGCCCACATAACATAAGAAAAATAAACAACAAAATAGAAGAAAAAGGAAAAAAAATCAATTGCGAATTGTAAATTTGAATTGTAAAGGCTGCGGTCGCAGCAGCAGCAGCAGCAGCAGCAGCAGCAGCAGCAACAACAACAACAACAGCAGCAGCAACAGCAGCAACTCGAACAACTTGAACAACTTTAATGCCTGGGCAGAGAATTGGTTGCTGTTGTTGTTGTTGTTGTTGTTGTTGTTGTTGCGCCCATTAAATGCAATTCCATCTACTTGACTTGGGCCGCCATCGAGTCACGTTTTTTGGTCTAGTCCAAGCGAGCGGAGTCTAGAGAACTATATGCCACAACAAGGTGATTGTACTGGTTAACAACGTACGTACGTGCAGTTTCTGAAGGCTGCCGAACGAGTTTAACAGGCAGCAACAACAACTGCAACAACAACTGCAACATGCGAAACTAGCAGCTAGTCAAAATCTATTTGCAAAATTGAGTTACATTCGATTTTTTCAGAGTCAACATAAATTATATGCGGCTTAATTTTCACACACATTCAACAAAGAGAAAGAGAGAGAGAGAGAGACAGAGAGAGAGAGAGAGAGAGAGCAGTAGCTTTTGACATTTTGGCTGCCAAAAATGTAGCTGTCAAGCCGTGTTGGCCATGTTGCCGTCGATTGAGCTTATGACAACAGCTAAGCGACACGACAGCAACAGCAGCAGCAACAGCAACAGCAACAGCAACAGCAACGTCATTAAGGCAAGCCCAATAGGGTCTGCGACAGCTGAATGGCCCCAAAGCAAAGCCAACACAAGCCAACAAACAAACAAATGCCAAAGCGCCAAAACACACAATGGGCCAAACAGCGCCAATCAAGAGGTCGCCACTGGGCGCCACCTGAGATGAAAACTAAGACTTAAGACTGGCTAAGACTTGAGTTTGAAATGCAATTTGCAGATGCTTTTTGAACGTCAAAGAGTAAAAGAATATAAGAAGATATATAAAAGTATAAGATTATAAGAGTATAAGAATATAAGAGTATAAGAATATAAGAGTATAAGAATATGCTAGATATATATTTGCCCAGCTACAAAGTCCGATGGAAAAGGCATTGGACGACTATAGTTCGAATGAGATAGAAAATATTCAGCATTAACTTTAAGAATTTGAGTTTAGCTTTGATTTAAAATTATAATTTTGAAAAATTTGTTAAATACTATATTATGCATATGTATACATCATATATTATTGCATTCCATTGTTATTTCAGCATTTGGTAATTTAAATATATTTTTAATAAAATTTATTTTGCATTATTTTAATTAAATTTATATTTTTAGATATTAAAATGTATAATATTTAAAAATTTAAGTATTTAAAAAATGCTTAAAAATAGATTAAAATATAAAATATTTAAAATTTAATATTAAAAAATGTTTTCAAATTTTTTTTATTTTTTTAAGTTTTTTTTTTGTATTATTTATTTTTAACTATTTTCATTTCTTTATAATTATATATTTATTTTTTATTATTTCTTTAAAGGATTTTTTAAATATTTAAATATTATATTTTTTAATGGTTTAAAATTAATAAATAATTAAAAATAAAATTTAATTAATTAAAATTAAAATAATATCAAAAACCAATTTCGTTTTATTTGAATTATTATTTTAAATTTCTTCAATGAATATGTAAATAATTTCATGTAAAACCCGTAAAATAATAATTAATAAATTAATTAATAAATATTAAAACATATTGAAATTTTCAACATTTTTCTTTTTTTTTTTTTGCCTTACAGGAATTCCCCGTTTTGAAATCGCATTTCAGTTTATTGACCGAATTGCTCATACGCACTGTTAACGGTAATTGCATTCGCAACGCCAACGTTGCAACGTCGGCCTTTCGGGGCATGCGTCTAATTTATGCAACATTTTGCAGCCTTTATGTCACGAGCGAGCAATGCGAAGTAGCATGTACTACCAGCCTAATGGGCCAACGGGCAAATGGACAGTGGGCAGTGGGCAGTGGGCAGTGGGCATGGCAAATACATATTACTCATACGCAGCGCACACACACACACACACGCAGGCATATAGAGTGCGGCTGGCCCACATTAATTACCATAAAAATAGGCATGAAAAAATTGCAGGCCCGAAACTTTTGGCAGCGGGTGTGTGTGTGCGTCTCAGTGTGTGTGTGTGTGTGTGTGAACGCATTCATAGAATTTGTGACGGAAATGAGTTAGTGCCGTTTGCCATGCCCCTGCCATAAATGGACTGTAACCAAGAGAGAGAGAGAGAGAGAGAGAGAGACAGAGAGAGACGCAGCCACAGAGTGGTCGAGAGGGGTAGCTGGAGAGGGGGCGTGGCAGTGGCAGTGGTAGTGGGAGTGCGAGTGCGAGTTAGCGCCCAGCAGTTAGTTAGGTTTCGCTGCTAAGCGCTGCATTTGACTTTTGCCGCTTGCATAATTATCATGCAACATGCGGTATTCAACAAAACGTCAAGATTTGTGGCAGCCAAAGGCATGCAGCGGACAGAGCGACGGACAGAGAGAGAAAGAGAGAGAGAGAGAGAGAGAGAGAGAGAGAGAGGGAGTGGCAGAGCAAGACAGCAGCAGAGACAGAGTTTAGACTGGAGTCACGCAAATTACGCACAAATTTTTAAGCGAGGGCAAAACAAAAAGTTGGAAAAACGCAATGTTTAAATTATTAAAAATAAATAAAATTATAAAAATGTTTTTTTTTTTTGTAAATATATAAAAACAAAAAAATAAATATGATATATTTAATAAAATAAAAAATAAATATTAAAGTGTGCTATTATTATTTTTTAAATTTTGAAAAAAAAAATCAAAATTTATTTAAATTTATTTAAATTTATTTTTAAAAAAGAAAAATGTAAAAGAAAATATAATAATTTATTTAAAATATAAATGAAAAAAAAAAGTTAAAAATAAATAATTTATAAAAATAAAAAAAAAATGCAAAGATAAAAATAAAAATAAAAAAAATTATAAAATACAAAATAAAATAATCGAAAATATTGAAAAGTCTACTTAGTGCAATGGCAATGGGAGCTGCTCTTAGCCAAGCCGCAACAAAGCGAAGCATTTAGGCCCAGTTAGCTGCATTGATTGTTGCTCTGCTCCTTGGTCATTGCAGTTAACCTGGCCAAAAGCAAAGGCTACACAAGTCAGCCACTTCGGTTGCGGCTACCGATTTGCCCCCGCACATGTGAACGTTGCCGTTGGCCAACAGCATCGACAGCGGCATCGACAGCCCCTAAAACACCTGGCCGCCCCACTCAGTAGTCACCTATGCCCACCTAGTGATTGCCCTGCCTTAGGCGCGCATTCATTGTCTTAGGTTAGTGGCAAAGCAGCAAAGCGAAACAGCAACAGCAACAGCAACAGCAACAGAAACGGCAGCAAGAAAATCTCGAAAACAAAATCAGTTAAACGCCCGTTGGCCACTTGCGAACCAGCAACAACAACAACAACAACAAGAATAATAAATTTTCTTAAGATTTTTCTTCTTTTTTTTTGGCCTAAGCTAACAGCCAAAGAAAATCCAAAGCAAGGCGAAGCGAAACATTTCCCATTCCCATTCCCATTCCCATTCGACTCGCGTGCTTTGTTAGCCACAGTTTTTATTGCTCTTTGTTGTTGTTGTTGTTGTTGCTGCTGCTGCTTGTTAGTTGTTGTTTGTTGGTTGTTGGCTGTTGGTTGTTTGTTGGTTGTTAGTTGTGCCTCTTGGGCATATTTCGTGTTGCCTATCGCGCGTCAAATGTGCAGCCAAAGCCACATAAATCAATTAGTTAGCGGTAGCGAGGGCCTGCGCGCAGCAGGCTAGGGGGCGTGGCTCTTAGCAGTGGCAATTGTTTTTTTTTTTTTTTTGTACTAAAGCAAAGAGCAGCCTGCTGCTAAGTGCGTTGAACCCCCGCGCTTGAGCAAAGGATGAAATAACAGCGGGGACATGCGGAATGAAGAAAATGTTTGGAAAATGCTCGAAATATTTAGGAAATTTTCTATATGTTATGAAAACATGTTGAAAATATAAAAAATATAGCAAAATATTTTCAATTTGTATTTGAAATATATGTAAATATGCATATTTCAAATAAATATAAATATACATACATATATATATGAATATTTAAAATATATGTTTAAATATATATAAAACATAATTTTCTTTATATATTAAATATATTCATGATCTTTTTTATAATATTAATAATTTTCTTATTTTTATATTTTTTAATAATACTTCTTTTTATATATTTAATCGTTATAAATTTACCTGTTTTTATTTTGGTTTATGTTTTTATTGTTTTTTTTTTTAATAACTTTACTAAAGTATTAAATATGTTAAAATATTAATAAATTGTTTTTAATTATTATTTAAAATTTTAGTTTAATAAATAAGTTTTGTTCAAATTTTTGTTTTTATTTTTTAGATATTTTTAAAATAATTTAATTTAGTGTGTTCATATTTTTTCTTTGTCAACTTTTTCTATTTTTAGATTTAATCTATAAACAAAATAACTATTTAAAAAAAAAACTAAAATTAATATTATTAAAAATTTAATTTTAATAAATTTTAATATTATTTATAAATGTTTTTTTTTTAATTACAAAAATTTAATAAAAAAATTATACTTAAATATTTTATAAATGAAATACTTTAATTTTTTTTAGCTCTTTTTTTTAGTTTAATTTTATTTCCTAAATTTCTTTAACTTCAAATATTTTTATATTTATTTTTAATATTTTTACAATTCAATTTATTTATTTATTTTTTTTTTTAGAATTGAAAAACACTTTAAGCATCTATAAATAAAAACAGTTTACGGCTTTGTGGGCAGCTCGAAGACTTTTAGGCATTCGCACGCTTTTTAATAGCCAATGCCACGCCCACAGCCTACGCGTGGCACGATCATAAATAATGCATTAACAAATTTTTTTTGTGGCCTTTAATTATAAAGCTGGCCAAGTTGGTTGTTGCTGCTGTTGCAGTTGTTGTCTCTGTTGTTGTTGCTTTTAACAGCTGGCAAAACGCATAAAACTGTCAACAAATGCCGCACAACATTTTGACTTATGACATCAGGCAATTACGAGCCGCAACAGCCACAACAAATGCAACAATATCTATAACTATGGGTCTGCGTGTGTGTGAGTGCAACCAGTTGCTTCTGTGCAACATTTGGTACGTTGCGAAGAGCCATTTGCATGCAAAGTGCATTCAACTCAAGCCGCAACAAGCAACATGCAACAACAACGACAACTGCAACATTAGCAGTAGCCCCAGCCGCAGTCGCCGCCGCAGTCGCCGCCGCAGTCGCAGTCGCAATCGCTGCCGCAGCGAAGAAAGCAAAGCAAAGTCAATGCACTTTGGCTGCCTCTATTCCAGCATACAAACATGCATACATACATGTGCATGTGTGTGTGTGTGTGTGTGTTTTTGCAGTTTTGTTGCGGTACTTTCATTGCTCAACAGCGACGTCAACGGCGACGTCAACTGCGTTCAACTATTTTGCAGCGAACTGGCGCGAGTTCGTTGACGTTTCTCAGCTGCTGCTGCTGCTGCTGAATGATGTTGTTGTTGCTATTGCTGAATGTTGTTGTTGCTATTGCTGAATGTTGCTGTTATTCTTGTTGAGTATTTTCTAGAATGTTGCGCGCCAAATGAGCAATGCAATAAGTTGCAGCAGAGAAAGAGAAAGCAATGTGGGAAAAACAAGGCATTACAAGAAAAAAAAAATGTCAAGCGCTGGCAACATTTACAGCTCAAGCAACATGCAAACAATAACAGCAATTAAAAATTGTTAAGCAACATGCTGAGCACTGTTAATGAAAAGCAAACCAATTGGAATTACAGCGCTGGGCAACATTTGCTGCCTGGCAACATGTCTAATTATGTTGCTAACAGTACTTAGTAAAATGTATATGCCATTTGGCATTTGACACATGTTGCTGAGCTGAGCGCGACGCGGCCAAGCCTTGCTAATTAGATTCAAATAGGAAACTTATTAAATTTCTGTTTTGTTGTTGTTGTTGTTGTTGTATTTGTGTTGGCCAGCAAAGAGCAAACAGCGCATTTAATTAGCAATAAAGTCAACAAGCAGCGGCAGTCGAAAATACTTGAATTTATAGCCAGCTAAAGCAAACACCCGCAACTAAGCCACAAGGCAAACAGCCAAGCAACCCCCCAAAATGGGAAGTGGAGCTACAGCTAAAAGCTCAAAAAGGGGTAAGTAACCTCGAATGAAAGCAAAGCCACGTGCAGGCAGGCAGGCAACAGCAGCAGCAGCGGTAGCAGCGGCGAATGACACTTAACTGGGTCAGCAAAAGTGGCTCTGGCTGCTGCCAGCAGCAACCACCCCAACAAAACAAACCCCACACTCCCCAACTCAATGGGGTGTTTGCAGAGCTCACACACACACGCACACAACACACGTAAATGTATGTATGTAGTACACGTTTTACTATCACTCGTAATTTTGCTGCACGTGTGTGTGTGTGTGTGTGTGTGGCATGCAGCATGTAAACTTGCAACTGCAACTGCTGCTGCCGCTGCTGCTGCTGCTGCTTGCAACCAGCCAGCCAGCCAGCCAGCTAGGCCAGGCAGGCAGTCAGTTCATTGCACTATGCCCTCGCCCCAGTTACGTAGCTCGTAGTACTCAATGCTGTTGCTGTTGTTGTGTTGCAGCTGCACGTTCTCTTTGCCACACACACACACACTCACACACACATCAAATTGTTAGATAAGCTTTGCTGCTGCTGCTGCTGCTGCTGCTGCTGGTGGGCGTTTGCTCATATATTAATTTAATGCCATTTTTCTCATTGCAAATTATAATTTTGTTATTGTTTTTTCATAGCAACAATAATTGCTGATTGAAAAAAATATATACATATATAATTTAACATAAGAGTTCAGCTGCGAGTGTGCGCCTGATTTGGCCTTGGCAAAACAGCAGTTGCAGCAACAAAAGTTAGCATCAAACCCACTGAAAATGCCATAAATATTTTTTAATAAATACAACTTAAAAAGTGTAAGAAAATTTAGAGTATTTCAAATTTTTTTAAATTTTTTTATACATTTAAATAAATTTTTTAAAACTTAAAAATAATCATTAAACATTTTTGTTTTTATTAAAAGCCTCATCTGCTAAGCGCACGCTCAAAAGCTGCTTGCTATAAAAGGCAACTGCCAACTATCTTTGTAGCATACTTTTGCGCTGTTTGCAGCAAGCAGCCGCTAGGTGGCGTGCTTGGCTTTAACAGCGCTGCTCCACACTTAACAGAGCTTGCGCTCGCATGCTAGTTAAGTTATAAATATTATTATATATATTTTATTTTTTTTTTAATATTTGAGAATAATAAAAGATATATAAAAATTTGAGTTAACTTATCTATGATTACATAGTTTTTTTTTGGAATTTTCTTTTTAAGCCTAAGCTAAATAGACAAAGGTTGTTGACCTAAATTGCAAAGTGCATTGAACTATTTGTAGGCAAAATGCAAAAGGCGTGTGTGTGTGTGTTAGCTCATGGAAAAGTCTAAGAACTAACAAAGCAACATTAGTATACATAAAATTTGTTAAAAATGAAGTTTAATAAAACCTAAAAACGTTCACCTTATGAGAACAAAATCAAAAGCCCAAACACTGCAGCATTTCTAGAACATTCTACACATACAAACACACATGTATACACATAACATAGGTTGTTCGACACCCCCACACACACACACACACACACACACACAGAGCAGGAACTGCAGTCAGTCGTTCAAGTGCATGTCAGAGCATTAACCTCTGATTACAAATGCATGTATATAAATATCTGTGTGTGTGTGTGTGTGTGTGCGTGTGTTTGTCTGCCGCTCTATTTGGGTCCTAGCACAACACTAACACACGCACAAATGTGCACTCTCTATCTCTGTCTCGCTCTGTCTCACTCTCTTGCTATGCTAGGCTGCGCCGAGCTCAATTGCTGCATTCAGCGCGCGCTCTGCTCTCTTCGCCCTATTCCCGTTTTATTTTTATTTTTCTTTTTCTTTTTTTCAGCACATTTTCCAATTCGAATAGAAGAGTCTGATTGGCAGGCAAGTAAAGGAAATGCAATGATGAATTCAATTTAATAAAACTAAATTCAATTAAGTGCAGTTCGTTGATTAGCTAAAATCTAATTAATTATCTCCATTTTTATTATTGTTTTAAGTTATTTTATTTGTTTTTCTTGCACTGCGTCGCGTAGTCTTTGTGTGTGTTCTTTCCGTATTTATTTTAAGTATTTTCTATTTATTCTCGGTCAACCCTTCACAGACACACACACACACACACACACGCACATGATTATCAAGTGTATTATCACTGCGTGTCTCTGCCTCTCTCTTTCTCTCTTGCTCTATTGCTGCAACGTCACTATTGATGCAGGTTAGGAATGTAATGAAATTTTAAAATGGAACTTTTAACACAGAGATGACTCAGTCAGAATAGCAGTATGGAAAGTCTAGAGTATAACAGAGGCAGATAAGAATACGAACTCAACGTCATGTTAATCATTCTACACGTCTTTGTATATACATACATACAAACATGCATACAAGCATGCATACATGCATGCACACAGGCATAAGTAGATCAAAAACAATTTACTAAAACTCCAAGCAACTAAACCATTTGCAGAGAGCACAATTGCCGCTGCATTTGCTGGAGAGAGAGAGAGAGCGAGTATGAGCCTCTCACGGTTTATGCTCTTTGCTGCTGCTATTGACTCTGCCGCTGCTTCTGCCACTGCCGCTGCTGCTGCTGCTGCTACTGCGGCTGCTTCTTGTGGCCCATGCTGCGTACGCTGCTTCGCCGCCGTTGCTGACATTGAACGAGTTCATTCACATTTACACAACTACACACACACACTTACTCATACTCACTCGGCTCGCACACGCACACACACACACTTACTCACGCGCTCACACACTGGCTCGCTCGTATACGAAAACTACACGAAGCATAAAATACAACAGCAATATGCGACTAAAAAGAACAGCAAAAAACGCAACAACAAATGAATGCATGTGTGTGTGTGTGTAAAAGAAAAGAATAACAACAAATGTACAATAAATAAATATGCTAAATAATATGAAAGAACAAAAACATGTTGTATAACAGCCGAAGAGTAGCCGAGTGGAGCAAAGAAAGCAAACCATTCACGCTGACCAAGACTAAGAGAGAGAGAGAGAGAGAGGGACAGAGGGACGCAACCATAACAGAAATCACACTCGAAAACGCCAACGTCAACAAATACACACACACACGTACATACATACATACATATTCACCTATTTATGTGCACACTTATGTATGTAAGTATGTATGTTGGTTTTAATTTATTTTTGTGCCTCTGTTGTTTTTTTGTGTTCTACGTTTTTGTTTTTATGCTGAAATTTGGAGGAATTATTGAAGACGGCGTAAATGAGCCATTCCCATAGCTTGGACTGGACGACACCGCACAAATTGGGTCATTAGGCACAGTGGCAAAGTGTTGAGGAATGGCGTTGCCAAGTGAGCAGAGAATATGGTAAAATAGTCAAGCGCTGCCTAGAGGCGTCGTAAGGGCGTGCGTAAGAGAGGGACGCAGCAAACAGGCTTATGCTTATAGGCATGCGGAGCTAGGTAGACTGATGGATGTCGCGCATAATGGAATATTTCCAATAGTGGAAAGTTGAACTGATGCTAATACAAATAAATGATGTCCAGCTCAAATCAGCGTTAATTAAGTTCAAAAGTAAAGCAGTGTTGGCTAAGCTATAGCAAGAAGATTAAGACTAAGCAGGCTAAGGGAGCTGCCTATGCGAATAGTACAAAATTCGAACTCGAATTCGAATTCGAATTCGAAAGAGCGCAGTTTTGGTTAAACTATAGAAAGAAGATTAACACTAAGCGGCGTAGTGTGGACTTTTACATGAATATGAGAAAAGTACGAAATTCAAGTTTGAATTCGAACTCGAATTTGAAATGAGCAGTTTTGGCTAATCTACGCCAAGTTTATTTTACGATGGGAGAGTGTGTGGGCTTTAAGTTGCATTTAAGAATAAAACAAAATTCGAACTCGAATTCGAATTTGAATTCGTATTCGAAACAGAGCATTGTTGGCCGAGAAGATAGCAAGAAGATTAGCCTAAGCTGGCAGAGTGTGGGCACATAGGAATATTACGAAATTCGAACTCGAATTCGAACTCGAATTCGATATATGTACATACATACATACATATGTATGTATGATTAAACAAACTAAAATAGAGGTCAATAGACAGAGCGAAGGCTGGCTCTGGCCAGGTGCTCAAGCAAAGCCCGGGCGGAAGTATCAGCTACATGACGAACAGCAGCAACAGCAACAACAACGACAGCAACAACAATAATGATGACAGCGTTTAACGCGTCGTATGAGCAATACAAAAATGGCAAAAAAAAAACCTCTAAAACTTGCTTCCTACTTCTAGACGCTAGTGTCTATTTAAAGTGCGTGAAGGAGTGAGACAGAGAGAGAGAGAGAGAGAGAGAGAGGGAGAGGGCGAGAGCGAGCGAGCGAGACAGACTGAATGCGTGTGCAAAGAAGGGCAGGACAGGTTTTTGAGCCAGCTAGAGCGTAGCTGGCGCTGGGACCCTGTGTGCCTTTTGCTTAACCTTGAACTTCAAAAAAGCGCGTACGAAGCAGCTTGCTAATAGGCCTACCTGCCAGACGAACGAGCACACACACATACATGTGTGTATATATACATATGTGTGTGTGTATTGAAATTAGCGCATGTGTGTGACTGGAACAGTGATAAAAGCGACGCGAGCTACTTAATATCATTATACATAAAGAGAGCGAGTTATATATACATACATATATGTATGTATATGTATGTATGTGTGCTTATATATGTATGTGTGTACATATCATATACACTGCAAAAACTCACCAATCCACAGCAGAGAAAAAAAAAAACAAAAACGTTCCAAGAAACCCAAAGCTCAAGAGTGGACGACGACGCTTGGTCAAGAGCAAAGTCAATGAACTTGCCAAAAAGACGAGAGCAAAGGCGAGCGCAAAAAATAAAACAAAAAGAGTAAAAGAATATTCGCAAAAAAAAAGCAGCGGGCCAAAGTCTTGGAAAGTTTGAAATTTCAGACGCGCAGACGTCTCGGCAGCCCGCAAGAAAGAAACCAATGCTAAACAAATAAAAATAACTACAACAACGCAGCAGCGGACAAAGGATCGCAGACGAGAGCGAGAACGAGAGAGAGAGAGAGAGAGCAAGATAGAAACTGGAACTGGAAACTGGCTGTTAACCTAATTCAAGGACGTCATTGAGACATTATTCCCGACTTTGGCGGCAACGCGTCGAATATAAGGGAATAGGGCAAACTACTTTGCCAAGGTTAAAGAGGGAGAGCGAGACAGCGCGACAGCGACTGATTAAGCTCGGGTGGCTGGGAGAGGGGGCATGGCAGGGAGAGGGGAGCATGATCAGCATTGAACTTGGGCAGCGGCAGCGGCAGCGGCGGCGGCGGGCGAATGAACTTGCGGCAATTTTCAATGTCACAGACAAAGGGCTAAACACGGTGGTGCTTGCCACGATTGCTGCTGATGCCACGGCTGCTGCTGCCACGGCTGCTGCTGCTGCTGCCACTACTGCTGCTGGTGGTGCTGTTTGGCAGGGTTCAGGATACTTTTGATTTATTTTATTGCGACGCAATTTATGCAAGGACAAACAGGAGCAACGCAGGTTTTCATGTCTGCCACGCAATTGGCAATTTCGTTGTTCCTGCTCTGCACAGCAACCCTCCGACTGCATCGACCCTTTACCCGCGCCAGCTAGGTCAACTGAGTTCAATGTCAGCTCAGACAGTGAGTGTCCCGGTGGTTGTTGCCGCAGCAGACACCCCCTCAATGCTTAGTAAATGTGAGTTACATATGTATGTATGTACAATAGAGTGGGCGACGAACTTACCTTGCAGCCCTCGCAGGAATGCACGCCATAATGGAAGCCGCTGGCCTTATCACCGCAGACGCGACACAGCACAGTGGTGCCATCGAATTCTGCAAAGGGAGAGCAAACAAAAAATCGATTAATACGAAAATCAATAAAAATTACAGAAAAATAAATAAAAATTAAATAAAAATATGGAAATATCTATAAATAGTCTAAACAATTACTTCCGACTCAAATTTCAACTAATGCCCTGAGATAATCACTGTAAATATTGACGATTGAACACGCTCAGCTCAAAACTTTTACTCTCGGCGACAGCAGCGCCCAATGCCGAAGAAAGTAAATACAGACGTAATACTTTCTTTGCACACGAAGAGCCAGACGCTCGCACGCCCGCCCAATGCCAATGTCAACGAAGAAAGCAGCAAAACGAAATGGGCAACTGGTTGAACTTGAGCTTGTTCTGGCCAAGCAACGCAAGCGAACGAGCAAAAGACAGGGAGAGAGAGAGACAGAGAGAGAGCGCGCGCGCGAGGGGCGTTTGTTGTATGTGAAAACAATTGCAGGCAGCAAGTGTTACGTAACTTTCACCGCAAGCTGGCCAAAGAAAGCAAACGAACGAAGAAAGTAAACAAAGCAGAACAAGAATCTTAGCAAACGAGAGAGCCAGAGCGAAAGACTTTCTTCAGCAGCAAAAAAAAAAAATTAAAAAACAAACTGGTTTTCATGCACAAGAAAGTCTTACGCTCTGCTTTTCTCTTCGCTTTGCCGCTGCTCTGCTGCTCTCCTGCTCTGCTCTTCTGCTTACTCATTTCACATTGCCCACTAGCATAGTGCTAGCGTGCGTGCGTGCGAGCGAGCGAGCTGGCGCTACACACGCATTGTCTCTGCGCTCGTGCACAAAAACAATTGCAAACTGCCTTCGGGGCTGGCGGCATGCATGCTCAAACATGTTGTCCATGCTCATTATGAGCAAGCGCAAACATCATTATATACGATGTGATCATGATCATGAAAGAGACGCTGTGACTGTGCATTATAGTTGCTGTAGTTTCTGTTGTTGTTGTTGTTGCTGCTGCTGCTGTCTCTGTGTGCCAGACACGCTTCGACGTCTGCATTTGGTTTTTGTTGTTGTTGTCTCGACAAGTTCACTGACATTTTGCACTGCAGATCGTTGCACTTTTGCTGCAGCAACAACAGCAAATCTTGCTCGGCTCTGCCTCTCTCTCCCTTTCCCTCTCTCTCTCTCACTCTCTTACTGTCTGTGTGCGTGTGAAATCTTTAGCGCTCGCTGCATTTCAGCATAGATCAAGCACTAAGCATGTGGCATTAAATATGTAGATAAATGCAAGCAGATTTCTTATCAATATTTATACATATAAACTTTATACACACACACAAACACACTTATACACATGTTATGTGACGCATTGTCTGCCCTTTAAGTTCTTGCCTATCTATTGATAAGCGCCCAGTGCGCCGCCAATAGCTCTGCCAAGTCTGCTTCTCGCTTTTGCTATTTTTAATATTACACTTTACACGTGTCGTCGATTAACAAATGAATTGTTTTAGATGATCTAAGCGAGTGGCTGGGGGTAGGGGGCGTCGACACAGGCGACCTTGTTGCTTTGTTTATGGGTATACGCTCGTGAATGGATTACAAAGCAAGTTTCCAAAACAAAATATATACATATGTATGTGTATGTGTGTGTATACATATATGTGTATGTGTGTGTGTATATATATAAATTAATATAACATTCTCTGATGACGTCAGTCGCACAGAATCCCTTTGCTGTCTACAGGGTATACAGACAGTGGGCCAGATTGACTGTCTGAAAGGCAGAGGCAAGGCGTAGGTGTTGTTCTTGCTGTGCCCACATTCCGTTATACATATGTATGTATGTATGTATATTTCAAAATATGTGCCACATGGAAATTATATACAAAAAGAGAAGATAAACTAAAGTTAAGCTGACTATAAGATACCCTGTATTTAGCGTTTATTAATTGTTTTATAATTGTTATAGAATAATAAATTATAATTCTATAAATAATTATATATACATATAGATATGTAATATATATTACATATAAATACATACATACATATACATACATAAATACATACATATACATACATACATACATATACATATGTATAGGTGAATACATTTAAGGCTATTTTAAGCAACGTATAACTTTCTACTTTTTCTGTATATGTTTTTATATAGGGTATCTAAATGTCAATCATATGAAATGTAGAGCGAATTCACAATTGAAAATTTGAAATTCGCAGGAAAAACATTTGTTTTTTTTAAGCTAAGCTGATAAGGTAAAAAATTTGGCGCATGTACACACACGCAAACACACACACACACACAGACATACATAAATGTAGGGTAAATTCAGATATGGCTATAAAGCATAAATACTTCCTGGTTCAAAAAAGTACTAATCCAGTTTAGTATATGCATAAAACATGCATACACACACACACACATACACACACGCACACGCACACACAGAAAAATGGTTAAATTAAATATTTTTATATTAATAACAATTAAGTTTAACTAGAAATAGAAGCTGATTAACCAGTTCGCAGCGCCTTTCTGGGAGCGAAAGAGAGTATATCGCCCGAGGCACACGCAAATCTGCGGCTCAAGGACGATGTTTGGCTGTATAATAGATATGAGAATCTATAGCCGATCGAGCTGAAGAATTTCATGACTATTATCTAATACGCATGCACACACACACTGCACACGCACACAAAAACACACACACACATTGAGGCGACCTTGAAAGTTTCATTCACTTCACACGCACACAGCCTTAGAAGAGGGGAGGGCAGCAGGCGTGCGGTGAGGGCAGCACTATCAGCTAGAAATACGCCAAAAGAACAACAAACAAACAAATGGCAGACCCCAAAACACACTCACACACACTCACACACACACACACATACACTTGCATAATAGTTGCCCATGTATTGTGGCATACAAACAAATTAATTCCGACAGCTCAACCAAAATTTTCGGCTCGCTACACACACACACATAGAGATCTAATAGAAAACAACACACACACACACACACACACATATGCACACACTCGCATGTGTAGGCAGAGGAGCGAGCGAGAGCGAGTGAGGTGCGCCTGCCATATTGGTAATGTTCTGAGTCAAAAACGCAACTAAATTAAAATTTGACATTGAAATTTTTTTTTTTTTTTTGTTCGTCGTTGTCGTTTCGTATCTCTCGTGCTCTCCCGCTCGCACCAATCTAAATCAATAAATAAAAGTTTAGCGCGTGTTGTGTGCGAGTGCAGGCTGGAGAGCGAGCGAGCGAGCGAGCGAGCGCGCGAGAGTAGTGCACGCTGTGTTCTCGAGCGCGAGTTCATTCTCACTCGCTCGCACGCCCGTCTGCTCTCTGCTCGCAGCGCCAATGCGGAAATGTTCGTACAGGTTTTTTTTTTTTTTTTTAACGAAACAGACGCAAGTTCAACGTATCGTGCAATAAAATTGAATTTTCGACAAAATTTTTAGCCAGTTGCTGGGTTCAAGAAACGCAGCTGAGGTCACGCATATTTCAAATGCGGCACCTTGTAAAGTGGGCGTGCATAGCCGCCCCCCAAATGCTGGCTGGCTTGCTGGCTGGTTCAATGAATTGGGAAACGTGTGAGCAGCGGTTCGCTTCAACACGCTGCAGCGCCGACTGCGGCTGCGACTGCGACTGCGATTATGCAATAATGCCATTCGCACTGCATTAATTTAATTCAAATTAATGATCGGCGAACGACCGATTCATAAACAATGCGTGCATTGACTTGACTTTTTTTTCGCTCTGTATTTTTTTTTTTTTTTTAGGTGCCTTGCACTTTCTGGAGCAGCTGGCAAGGTTGACGTTCGCGCTGTGTTGTGTTTGGGGCGTGGGAACATATTTAGTATGACTTATTAAAGTGCAGCCGTAGTGAGTGAGTGAGTGAGTGAGTGAGAGAGGGAGAGAGGCAGCGTTGTGAATCACTTAGGGAATTGAAATTTTCTGGGGGTTCTCGCTGCGCTGACTCCGAAAAAGGGTGAACAGACTTTTCGGCTGTCATAAATAAGATTTCTGCTTAAGTAATGCACATATCAAAATTGACTGGCCCTCAGCTGCCATACAAATTAGCAATTGAAATGAGTTTGTGAACTTAAAGATCATGAAATGCATGTATGAAAATATATATTACAATAAGTGAATGCAAAATGCAAAAGATGATCGTAAAAGAGAGAGCGACAGAGAGTGAGAGTGAGAGTGAGAGTAAGAGAGTTAGAGGTAGTTGTTGAGCCTGTTAAGTAGTTCAACATAGAAGCTTAGAACTACTCAAAGGCGATAGATATTTAACTTAAGGCTAAACTCAACTAAAATGATCTCGTTTAACAAGCAATGCTTCCATTATAGATAGTTCAACTGCCAAGCATAGATCAATATTCGTTGCTGATTATGAAACAAGAGTCTTGAGAACTTTGAAGTGCTTAAGTACTTGAAAGAAGTACTTGAAAGCGCAAAGAATTAACGAGGAATATTGTAATAATTATAAAATGATATTGATATTATAATTATTGACTGAATAGCTTTTAGCATTCACTATTATGCATAAAAAGACATTTAAACATATATATGGATAGATATAGATCTTATGTACATACATATCCTGATCAAATCATGCAAAGTATCTACATAAATCTACATACATAGATAAAAAATAATATAGAATAATATAAAAGAAATGATCGCAGTTATATATATGTATATGTAGAAGTGATTGTTATCTAGAAGTGATGGTAGCTATATAGACATTTGTATATAGAAGTGATCATTTTGATATACATAGACAATGATCACTTCTAAATGATCAAATTCTATCTATCTCAAGTTTGGCTCAATAGCTGCCCATATATCATCATCCCGCTCAAACATTTGATTGCCTAATGATCATAGGCAGCTTAATAAACTCTGTTTATGTTAAGATGATGATGATGATGATGATGATCTCAGTAGCTGCCCAAACATTGCTTTGGCTTGTTTACTTAGTTTTATATCTTCAGGTAAAAGTCGAACCCACAACAAATTCGCACAAAGTATCTCACAGTTGCAACCGTCACAGAGACACACACAAATCTCTTAAAATAATTGCAAAAAAATAAAAAAGGGTTTTACTTTCAATTATATAGTTTTCACTTTTACTGAACGCCATCTCTCTCCCGCCTCTCTCTCTCTCTCTCTCTCTCTCTATCTATCTACCTCTCTCCGCTTAGAGAATTGGCGGACTCGAGCGGGTCTTTGACCGTTTCAATAAATTTCTAAAATGCACAAATAATTGTGCCAATAAAAATAAACACGACGCAGAAAAACTTTCCAAGCAAAAGTTCAAACGCCGCCTACGAAAAGCGAATAAAAATACAAAAAAAAAAGAAAAAAAAAACAACGAAAAACAAAACCCAAAAAGAAAAATAAGAAAGAAACGAAAAACTGCAAAGCAAATAACTTTTCTTTTGCACAATTGTAGCGAGGCGAGGCGAGGCGACGCGACGCTGTAGCTTGCATTGACTTTCACCGACATTTCAACAAAGCCAGACTTCACTGTGGCTAGGGATACGATCAGCGCGAGAGTCAACCGGACGGACTAGTCGGCGTTCGGCGTTCGGCGTTCGGCGTTCGGAGTCGTCGAAGTCCAAGTCCAATGTAAAAATGTCAAAGACAATTTGACAGCGAATTTAAATTAAGCGCAACCGCAACGAGGGAGGCTAAGAGCAAGAGAGACAGAGAGAGAGAGAGAGAGGGAGCGAGAGGGAGCGAGAGGGAGGGCGAGTCTTGGGGGCGCCTGCTCTCAAGTGGTGCTGCGTTTTGGCCATAAATTGACTGCGCATGCGCAGTGAAAACTAAAAGTGAATTTCTGCAGTTGCATTCGTTTCGCCTTGCCTCGCCTCGCCTCGCCTCGCCTCGCCTCGCCTCGCCTCGCCTTGCTTTGCTTTGCTTTGCTTTTCACTTTCGTTTTCGCAATTGAAATTAAAAACTTGGCTAACGGATGCATTTACAAATGCCAACTGCACAGATACATATATATATCTATATATATGTATATATATATATATATATATATATGCATATATATCTGTGTGTGTGTGCGTGCGTGCATCTGGGTAGCAATGAACTTGGCTTGGCATATCAAATGCATTCGCCCAGTCGCCCGGTTTTTGGTTTTGTTTGGAGAAATGCAACGCCAACAGACGCAAATAAATAAACGTATTTTTTTGTTTCTTTTTTCTTTTTGAAATAATAGAAACAAATAAACTGAAAAATGCAAACGCATAATAGACGACATATGAACATTATTTGGCCACAGACAAATTTCACTTTCCTCTGGACAGGGCGTGCAAATAACTATGCGACGTGCCACTCAGATTAGATTTTGGATTGCAGCTGAAGTTATTGAGGTGCAAAAGCTTGTGAAGCAAAGCTGTTTGGGGCGAAGTGGAGCGACCTGAAGCCAGGGAAATTGCCGGCGAGACATAGAAATGATGAGCTCTATCAGGATACAGATGAAGTAGGGCTTTGGAATGATAGTTGATAGATGATCCAACATGATGATACAGACATATGTATATTAGGTATAATTATTGATGCCACTCTATGCATAGATATCAGAAAACAAGACTTAAAGCTATGAATATATGACAATATTTTGAAGCATTGTTTTTCTTTTGTTTTGTTTTTGCATTCATTTCTCAGAGCTTGAAGGAGTTTTTTGAAGATTGTAGTGGAACAAGTTTTTTATATGAAAATGTTTCTGATAGTCTGCAAGTTGATATCCCATTCTGATCAATTCAATTAATGACAAGGATTATAAAATAGTAAAAGTAATAGCTACAAGAATACTAATGACAATGAAACTAATGACAATGATTATAATCAAATAAATAAGTAAACAAACTAAATAAAGTAAAGATAAAGTTAAGGTAATGAAGCTGAAGTAAAGTAATAGCTAATTAAAATATACTTAAAAAAACCACAAAAATTTAAAAATATATAAGAAAATTACCAAAAATATTTAAATAAAATTAAATATTATTAATTTCAATTTTGAAAAAAAAAAATTAAAAATTAAATTCAATATAATACTATTTATATAAATATTTTTTAATAAATTTATTTTTAATTTCGTCATTTTATTATGAATATATCTTCGACATTTGGCTCCACATTTAATTTTGACTAGAAACTATATCAGACTCATATGAAATATATACATATATATATATATATATATATATATATATATATATATATATATATATATATATATATATATATATATATGCACTATATGTATACCTGCTAGAAGATGTAGCCGATCTGATACAGCGGACCGATTCCCTTATCGAGCAGGATTTATTGCAGCTTCAGCATAATAAACACTGTCTCACATATCTCGCCTGCTGCCCATATTTATAACGTCATTAATAGAGGGTTTTACCTTGACTCATCGCTTTGAACCCGCGTCTGCGCGGCTGCAGTCGGTGATTTATAAGGCGACGCTGCGCGGGCAGTTGTTGCTTTAGATAAGCCAGGCAAGCGGTGCATTAACTCTCTTCCTGACATTGAGATACAGTTATTTTTATAACTCAATACGTATTCATGCATAAACGAGTTAATTGAACTCGATCGAACTTCGAGCTGGGCTGGCGCGCTTCGCTGTCTCACACTGTTTGCGGCACGGCACGACCTTGTTGACTGAGTGAACGACTGACTGAACGACTCAATGCGAAAAATTCGGAAGCGTTACTCTGGCTAACCAATTAACATGACGTCAAAAAGTCAATACACTCATTAAGACCTTCTTAGCCTTAACACCCCAAATACAACCATTTATATCCACAAACGTATATATATATATATGCATATAGTATAAGCTTCCGTTCCGATCAGCTGCTCTGTTGCTAACTGCGAGCATTTTTTTTTTAAAGCTTAGACTTAGGCCTATTGCAATATTAATTAAGAGTCCAAGGTTCTCAAAGCGGAAATATATGCTGCGACCAGCATATATGTACAGTGAACTCTCGATATGATAAATGAGTTTCTTGATTCTTAGTTGAGAGAGCAAAGAATGTTTTAAGCAAAAATTGTGGAAAATTGATGAAAAATATATATAAATAAAAGAAAAATCCAAACTATTTTTTTTTAAATATGAATTTGCAGTTTAGTATTTATCAGCAATTTTTTATGTTATTTTTTATTTTTTTATCGACAGTAAAAACTCTACAAAGCAATTCTTAGTTGAGAGAAAATAGTTTTTTTTTATAATAATATTAAAAAAATTAAATTTTTTTTTGTTTTATTTTTTTTTTAAATGAGAAAATACTTTAAAATTTTTAAATAATTTTTGTTCTGTAAAAAACTCTTGGCAAAGTTTTTTCAAAACTAGTTTTTAGTACATTTTTTGGATATGTTTTATATTATAAAAGTGTTATGCATCATAAAAGTTTTATAATATATAAAAATTGTCAAAAAATCTTTCATAATATTTAAAACTTTTGACTTTAATATTTCTAATTAACTTAAATATTTTTTGTTTTTTTTTTAGTACTCCAGTTTTATAATATGTCGAATAATAAAAATAAAAATATCTTTTCTATCATATATAAGAATTTTAGATTTTTTTTAAATTTCTAAAATATTTTTGTTTTATTATTTTTATTTTTTGTTATTAATTATTTCAATATTAATTTTTTAAATATATCCAATTTACTTATTAATTCTTAGTTTTCTTTACTCCAAGCTCTACAGTTTCATAATACATCAAATAAAATTATTATTATTATAAAAATGTCCAACTGGACTTTACGTTTCTTATCAGACTTTTTCCGTTTTACTCTCTATCTCTCTCTCTCTCTCTATACTATATTATTTTCCTTTGCAACTTCGCACAACTCCCACTCCAACTCAGCTTTGAACTTACCAATATTTAGTTCTGGTTCACCTTTGACCGAACTGGCGACAGTTGTATCCATAACTGGGTAGGATTTGATATATTCCGGCGTCTGTGGACGCGAATCGGCGGGCATGACCACAATTTGGCCATTGGGCTGAGCGGCGGGCACAGCGACCGTTAGATGATGATGATGATGATTATGATGACTCTGATGATGTCCAGCATTTGGATAGCCATGCACCGTGGCGCCCTCTGTCGCCTGATGGTGATACATGGCGGCCATGTGATGGGCATGATGTGGCGACTGCTCGAAATGCGACTGGGGCAACAGCTGTGGCGCCTCTGTGGTGCTGACCACAACACTGGAACTGGACTTGTTCACATAGATGACATTGCTGTGCGGCATTTTGCTGGCCAGGGGCACACCTGTGGGCGGCACAGTATCCATTTCTGTGACAGGTGCGACCTGGTGCTGATGATGGTATTCCGTCTTGAAGATGACGGCGCTGCCGCTAGGCTGCTGTTGCTGTTGCTGCTGCTGGGATTGCGATTGCGATTGCGATTGCGGCTGTGACTGCGACTGTGGCGCCTGTTGGCCCACAATTAGTTTGCTGTGTTGATAGTAGGTGGAGACGCTCGTGTTGGGCGGCAGCTTGAGCGCGTTCTCCAAATGGGAGCGACCAGCGACGAGCAGCTGGGGATTACTGGTGGTGCTGCTGGGCTGGCCCAGGCAGATGACCGAGGTTGTCTTTGATCCAGACGCGTCCATGGCATTCACTTCCATGGCGCTGCTGCTCGGCTGACAATCGGAACTGTCCGCGGACATGAGCATTTTGTGTTGAAAACGTTAACGGATTCGGTGGACACGGCACTTTTGCTATTCAGATCAAATCAACTGACTATCAAATATGGCCTAAACAGGCATTGTTGTTTGT
>JAWNON010000056.1:2222500-2295000 GCA_035045945.1 Drosophila anceps
TTTTATCTTCATACACAACCAAATATACATACATATATGCATATATATACATATATATGTGTGTACATACTTATATATAAATATCTGTATTGTTCTGTATGCTCTCACTATATAATTAACGCACAATGGGGAGGTGCGTGGTTCCTTCATCTGCCCCTACGTTTTTGTCTCACTGTCTGATCGTCTGTCTGTATGTATGTCTATGTGTCCATCTGTCCATCTGTCTGTCTGTCTGTGCCACGTTTGTTGGTGTTCATGAACTCGGTCAATTTGAAGGCCAACACAATTTTGCGGTATACGCATAAAAAAATGTGTGTGCTTTTTTTAATCTCGCTTCGTTCCGTAAATACCCTAACAAAACAGCTTAGATTGGCGTCGCATGGGTATGATGCATGTGAAAGTAGTTTTGTGGGCTGAGAGAGAAAGAGAGAGAGAGAAAGAGGGAGGAACTTAGAGCTTAAGTATAACATAAAGTTACTACATGTGCACCCCAAAGCTAACCCATTCTATAAAGCTCTATAGACTAATGATCGGCTTTCTAATGATATTATAGTAAATATAATTATAATGATATTATAGTAAATATAATTATAATGATATTATAGTAAATATAATGTTATTTAACTAGAAAAAGTATTTACATATTTTAATTTAGTATTCAAATATGTTGTTTGTCCATGTTTCGTTCGCTAATCCTTAAATTTCTTTTCCATAACTTTTTTTTTAGACAGTATTAAAAAAAACAAATTTTTTTTTTAAGTTTTCTATTATTTACCTAACAACGTTTTAATATTAGAAATTTTTTCTTAAAATATCTTTTAATATATCTAAAAAGGATTTCTTAAAAAATAGATATTCTTGTATAATATTGATATATTATGTATAATATATAATATGTATGCTTCTTCTTTATAAATTTAATAATAAGAATTATTTAAAAAAAAAATCATATATATAATAATTAAGAAAAATAATTAATAATTAAGAAATATATATATATACATATATATAATATAATAATTAAGAAAAATATATATATATATATATATATATATATTAAAAAAAATAGTTCATTAATAAAAAAAACTTAAATTATTTTTATTAATATTATATAAACATACTAATATTATTTATATAATATTAATAAGAATAATCTAATACTTTTTAATAATTGATTATTTTTTACATACATACATACATACATACATACATACATACATACATACATACATACATACATACATACATACATACATACATACATACATACATATGTGTATATTTGTATAATATTATTATTATTAGCTATAAAATTATTAAAATATGTCCATATATATTTTTTTATACTTTTTATATATATTTTAAGTTTATTTTATTTTTTTTTTAAATTTTAATATAATTTAAATAAATATTATAAATATGCATATTTGTAAAAATATATATATTTATATTTTTCAATTACCATTTTTGCTACATATTATTAATTTCTAAAATAAAGAAAGTTTTATTTGTTTTTAGATTTCTTCTACTTTATTTCTATATTATATAAATATACACATTATCCCATTAATTTAGCTTAGTTTGCCTGAGGAAAGGGCATCTAGAATGCACTGAATTTCCTGCCTTTTCGACTGTACTCGAGCAATTTATTTTTTTTTTTGCGTGGCTTTTTTATGTTGCCAGATTTTGATGTTAAGTGTGCTTTTGTTTTTGTTTTTTCTTTTTTTTTTTGCAGGGTTGGTGATTACGCATAATTTTGTTTGGCTGTCCAGAGAACTCATGATGTCATGCAGGCGAGAGCGGGACAGGCATAGAGTGAGAGAGCGAGAGAGCGAGAGAGCTCGGGTTTTTTGGAAAAATCAAATGGATTTTCAAGGCCAAAGATATGGGCTATTGGGAATAGCAACAATTGATCGAAGGAGCAGCTGCTATATGGCTTCTCATATATTTGAAAACTATTATAATTTCTGTATAGATAATGTTGTTTACGCAACGTTATCTGTGAAGATGTAATACATTACATTTATACCAAGTGTTAATAGGCTTTATTCTAATATATATATGTTTGCCCGCATATTGTAAATAATGTCGTAATGGCAATTGGCGTAACTACAAAAAAAAAAGAAAACTTGAATAATAATAAACATTCACACACACACACACACACTGAGACATTATATATATTCATATTCTTATCGGTTATCGTTGTTATCAGCTGACAGCAGCGAAAAATGAAGGTCAGCAGCACAAATTCCTGATGGTTCGCTTATCTATTTTACCCACAAGCAAAAAAATAAAACAAAATATAAACGCGTCACGCCGATAAATATAGCCGAAAATCGTCGGCAACTATAGCCGTGTTCATGATCCATCTGTTTCAGGCTGTAGCGTCTATGGCATTGCTGCTAATGTTAGAGTTGGCTAAACTAGTTCTATTTCTTTAGTGGATTCAATTTGTTGATTTTATCATTTTGGCGTCGTATACTATATGGTTCACCTCGTACTAGTTCAATTGTTTTAAGAGTTCAATATATACTATAAAGTCGCGCATGTGCGTATTACTAGTTCAAAAGAACTTATCTCGATGGAATCAATCTTGAACAAATCGTTCAGGAGCAATTAAATGACTGAGTTTAGGTTAGAATTTATGATTTTCTAAGCCGCAGCGCTCATTGAATAAGTTCACTAGAACTAACTAGTTCCACCACACCTAAAGACACTTCACTAATGCCTTATTTACTAAAACAGTGAATAAGTTCACTAGTTCATTTTAACGAATTACTCAATAGAACTAGTTGTAAATTCGCTACCTCCACTCTATACTAGACCCTAACTGTTCACTTGATTGAATCAGTAAACAAGATTACTAGTTCATTTAAATGAACCACTCAATAGAACCTTTTCTGAACTAGTTTACACTTGACAGAGATGGACAGCTAGCATTATATATATATGAATATATATACATATATATATATATATATATATACATATATCAAACATAACAGTCCTGACATCAATAAATATAGTAATATTACATAATAATATTACACAATATTTCTTGATAGTTTTGTGGTGAGTGCATCTCTTGGTCGTTAAATTGTGTTACGTTCGCTTAATCGCCTTATCAATGGTTGTTTTTTTGTAGTTTTCGCGCAAAAGGTGAAAATTCGATAAGAGTTTTCAAGGTTCCCTCGCAACACTATCTTAATAATAGAAAAGAAGCGCGTGCAAATCGAAATTATTGTATTACACAATGTCTGGGAGGAAGGGAGAGAGAGCTAGAGAGAGAGAGAGAAAGAGTTACGGCCATAATATTTTCTTATCCGTCTTATTCAATTTGTGTGTTTAGGAAATACGTCTAAACACTTTATTAGCCAAGGTCGGTGAAATTTGCGCATGTGCGTGTTCTTTTTTTGTATTTATTTATTTTTGTTAATTTTTTGGTATTGGCTTGCTAAATGCCAAAGCAAACAAAGGTCCAATGTGTACTCTTATTGGAGCTATGACCCTGAAAGCGTATGAAATTGCTTTTTTATTTAGATAGAAATTGATAATATTTAAGAGAAATTCAAGCAAAATATTCTTTCAACTTAAATATCTTCACTAAACATTCTCGACTTTTCCTGGGGCAGCCATGAAATTTTCTAGCTGCCACAGAAGGCTTCTAGAGCGAAAGTCGCTTGAATTTCTAGCGTGTTCCATTTGCTGCTAATCTCTCTATCTCTCTCTCTTTCTCTTTCTCCTTCTCTTCTTTTTTCTCTCTCTCTCTCTCTATGCTTTTCTCCATCTTTCAGTAGACATTCTCAAGTACTTGAACTCGTTTTGCTGTTGTCTAAATGAAAAACTGCTTAAGTATCTATAATTATAAGAGGAAGACGCGTTGATCGTTTATCAAAAAAAGAAAGAAAGAAAGATGCAGGCGTAATCCTCTGCTGTTGTTGTTGTTGTTGTTGTTGTGGCTCGTTCTATTGTTATTATCAGTGGACATGCAAGGGCAGGAAGCGCAGCACAATTTAATATATGTACAATAGCTGCTTATCAGTGGAAAATGCTTGGGCTTGGCCCCGGCCCCAGTGAAAATTAATCAAAAGTGCTGCAGACGCCTCCACTTGAGTGTGGCACAGAGACCCACGCACACACGCACACACATACACACACACACACACACACACACACATTCACTTATATATAGCGCGTCTCATTGAACGTTCAATGATCTATCCCAATAGCATCTCTTGCACATGCCCCGTTTTGAAAAGCGAACTCGACATTGAAAAAAAAAAACAGCAACAGCAGCAACAACAACAACGAAAGCAAAGCAATCATCAACAATTATCAACGGCTGAGTGAGAGAGAAAGCATTCGTTGAGTGTAAGCAACTGCGACGCCGACTGCAGCAGCGGCTGAGTGAGCGAACGAGCGAGCGAGCGTGCAGTGCTGTAAACTGTGTGAAGTTCAAAGCCACTGCAATCGTAGCAACAACAACAGCAGCAACTCAACGAAAGCTCTATGCACTCTCCCGCTCTCGCTCCCGCTCTCGCTCTCGCTCTCGCTTGACGCTCTATGCGCTGGCTGGCTGTGTGCATGCTTGCGCTCGCGTGTTCAACTGAGTGCACATGTGTGTGCATGTGTTTGTGCGTGTATGTGTGCATTTGTTGATGTAGGTTCGGCCTGTCTTCGTTTCTAATGGGTGGGGGGCTGCTGCTGCACTTTTGCTTTTCCGCTGCCACAGATTTGTTTTTGTACGCGCAGTTGCAGCAGTAACTTTGGATTTTTCCACTCACATTTCTTCGCACACATTTTCACAGTGCACGCTGATCGCTGAGGGTCTTTAACCCTTTCGCAGTGCAATGCACTCGGTGCGCCGACGACAACGGCCACAACTTTATTCCACTTCAATTCGCCGCATCCCCCCCTCCGCTCTGCCGCAACCCACCTTTGCGCTCAGGCGTCTTCTCGCCAGCTCTCTGTGTGTGTGTGTGTGTGTGCATGTGCATGTGTGTGTGTGTGTGTGTGCAATTTTCTTCTTGCACATTCTTCTGCAACTCTATGTGTTAGTTGGGCCTAGGCCTAGTTGCGTACATTGACGCTGCCGCTGCTGCAGCGCTGCTGCTGCGCCGCTGTTGCTGCTGATGCCTCTCTTAACGACTGCATACAGTTTTGTAACTGTTATTGAGGGTTATTTGCAGTTGCAGTTGCAGTTGCAGTCGGCGTTGGTTCTGCCAGTTGGCAGGCATTTGGTGCCAATGATCGTAGATCGTGCTTAGTTTGTCTGATAAGCCAACGAGCGAGCGAGAGGGAGAGAGCAATGAGTTTATTGACTTGTCAGTTGGTCGAACGGCCACGCATGTGCACAGTTGGCCAAGTTGAATGCACTTGGCCAGCAGCAGCAACAGCAACAGCAGCAGCAGCAGTAGAAATTGGAAATTGCCGCACGTGCTTAGCTATGATTACGCCATGCCGCAAGCAGTGGCAAGTCAGAGGCCGTGCCTGCTGGGACAGCCCGTTGCACGAAAGCCATACGAGCAGCTGGGCCAAGTTAATTGTTAATTTGCACTTGCTCAGGCTGCACTGCGAAGCGAAGCTCTGGGCCAGACATGTGTCTAAATTATAGTTTAGTATATGCTTTTTAATAGATTCAAACGGTAGTTGATTGGCCTGCCCGAATGATGCGGCTGCTAATGGCTGCTATGATTTATGGTGTGCTGTGCGAAAAGTTTTCTAAACAAAGCGGAAGCTTCGCTAATTAATTGCCACAATTAGTGACGACAACTAAAGTCAGTTGTTGCACTTTGTTATTGACGCTGTTCTGCTTACTTTCGCCCAGCCCTGAACACATTGCGTGCAGCTGGCCGGATTGATATCTCGAGCATAATAAGAGTGCGAAAGTCATAAGAAAAGAGGCCATCAAAATGCCTTGCCACAGCTAAACATACATACATATATTTGTTGTATGTATGTATGGCTGTCCGTCTGTTTGTTTTTTTTTTTTTGTTTCGTGCAGCATAATAAGATTAAAAGTTGGGCCAAACGCGCCGAGTTGCCAACTTGAGCTGACTTAAAGCACAAAAATTACAATTCGTGCGAAAGTGAATGACCTCCATTAACCGCCATTAAGCGAGCGAGCGAGCGAGCGAGCGAGAACAAAGCCCCACACAGCCCCCGCCCCCTCCAACCACAGCTCCAGTTGGAGCTCGCTTGCCTCTGCCCTCCGCTGCCACATGCTCGTGTATTCGCATGAACCCTTTCTCGCCGCTCATATCAAGCTTAGCATAATAATTAGTAAGCCAAAAACTTGGGCTCGATCTCGGGAGTCGGGCGTCGGGCGTCGGGACTCAAAGACGTTGTCGGCGACAGAGGCCCGAAATGTTTTTTATTGCTGCGCTGGCTTTGGCTGTGGCTCTGACTGTGGCTGTGGCTGTGGCTGTGGCTTTGTTCTATGGCCCTCGCTTTAAGCGCAGCTCAGGTGAGCAAAGTCGCGACCAACTGGCCAGGAATTTGAAACCTGTTTGAAAGACAACAGCAACAGCAGCAGCAGCAAACTTTGTACGCGCTTAGCATAATTTTGTTGTTGTTGTTGTTGTTTAATGTTTGCCATAATTTATGAATGCGAGCTAAAACGTAGCGCCACGTAGTGCCCTCCTCCTCAGTAGGAAGTGAGGCCCGGGTTTAATGTACGCGTACGCGGCCAAAGAACGTGTAGGCCAAAATGCCAAACGTCTGAAGGAGGATTGAGTCTAAAGAGGGCCGTTAGAAGGTGTTAGCGAGGTGTAAGCCGCGAGAAGGGCGCTGAGCTTTAGATATACAGGTGTTGAGACTAAACTCGTTGATCGCCTCTAGAGAGATGATGTGAGATCGTTAGACATTCTATAGCCTACCTCCATGCTCACCTAGCGAGCAAGATCTTAGTTCCTTACTTAAGCTAAGCCTACCTGACCTTTCGCACATTAGTATTAGAACGTCCCTTTCATTATTATCATTAACATTTGATCATTATGGCTCAAAGAAACTTCCAGAACTATATCTCTAGAGATCCTTGCCTAGAACTGCTTTACAGAAAACCAAAACTAAGATCCATAAAGATCAAAGTTAAGTCAAAGTGTTTCAGAGTAAACTGTTTCCTTCATTATCATTGTAATCATTATCATCATCATTAGTTCATTATTTTATTATTTCTTAAGGAAAACTCTAATACAGCATAACTAAACACTTTGCTAGTTACTTCAACTGATTCCATAAATTGACTGCTGAAAAGTCTTAAAGAAGCTCAGCTCAATCTTAGCTAAACACTGATCACAGCTAACGCTCATTAGCATTAAGGCCATTAAGGCAATTAAGGGTCATTAGGACATGCCTTAGAATAACTGCCAAGTTAGTCAAGCGCAACTCATGTCAGGGAGAGACAACGAGCGAGCGTCTTTGTGGCATGCACTTTCAATCGAACTGCGACAAGAGCCATGCGATCGCCCATACATAAGTCAAGCACCTCATGCAAAGAGGTCATTACTACCTCAACCCAGGCAAACGCGCAGAGCCGGGCAAAGCAGCCCACCAGGCGGCAGGCAGTCAGACAGACAGGCAGTCGGTCGGTCGGTCGGACGGACGGATGGATGGATGGATCGATGCAACGCCACTTTCTACCACATGTGGCAGGCGGGCGGACCAAGGGGCAAGGCATGCAAAATAGCAGAAACTGGTATGCAGAGAGTTGTGGCAGCAACAGCTGACTGCCACGTCAAATGGCAAGAGGAATGAAGTGCGGCAAGAGGCTGGCCATGCGTGTGTGTGTGAGTGTGTGTGTGTGTGTGTTGCATGCAGGTCGCTGCACTTTGCGAGCGCCGTTGCATTCAGTGGAGCATTCGAGTGTTGTTCGCTGGGCAACTATGCTAGTGAGACTAACAGCAACAGCAACAGCAGCAACAACAACAATTGCAACTGCAGCAACAACTATGAAAGTTGACTGACACCCAGACGGCAGGACTTTAACCCAGGCAAAGTGAAATTGTTCGCGAATCGTTGCCAAATCGTTGATTTTCTTCATCGGGCTCGGGAATTGGGAATTTCCACGTGTTGCACAGAGCCAGCTCGGGTGAAAATTGGCGCAGCAACTGACAACAACAACAACAGCAACAACAAGTCGCACAATCATTGCATTGTTGCTGCTGCTGCTGCTGCTGCCGTTGATTGTGAAAGTTTTTTTTTCGGCATTTGTGCAGCGTAATTTATAGTTTATTAACTTTATAGAGCGAGTGCAACGACTGGAAAGCCAACTGCAGCCAGCAGCCAATTCGAATCTGATTGGATAGTTGGCCATGTTGTTTCGTTTTTTTTTGTTGGTATTTTTTTTTGGGGTTTTTTTGGTTTTTTTTTGGAGGTCAATGCAAATGCCGTGGGTGGCAGTGAAAGTCGGCTAAGGGGTTAAGGGAAGAGGCTACGATGTGAGAAAAAAAGTTGTTCGATGAGCAATTGGAAATCGATTAGAATTTATTTTTAGTAATTTTATAGATGTGAGAAAAACACTTTTTGCTCTATATGAAGTGGTTTATCAAAAGTTTATAAGGTTAATAATCTATATATGTATGTATATATATATGTGTATATATATATATATGATATTTGATGTATGATATATGGATATGTCATATGAGCATAGATAGAAGTGACATATAGAAAGTATACGTATGGCAAGTGGGTATTGCAAAGAGATCCCGTTCTATAAGAGTATCTATATCCTTCTACTTGGATATGACACAGACCTATCTGTATATATACATATATCGATATATATTTAAAGTACACTCTGATGGGCTTGAAAGGGGGAAAGAGACAGAGTTAAAGGCATATTTAATGCTTGAAATTTATTAACGAACTGCATATATGCTAGTTAGATATGGCACAGATTTTTCGCTGCATATATCAAAAGAGTTTTTATGGGATTGAAGGAAAGAGAATTCCAAGCTGTTTATGCTACTTAAAGTACTTTTAGTATTTTTCTATATTGATCTTTGTATTTGTTATGTATAATACTTGGAATTGATATATTTATTGTAGGTATACGAGGATGTCTCTATGTTAATTAAATAATACAGCAATTCCCAAAAGACATAGCCATATGATAATTAGAAATATTTGTATATATGTATATAGTATATATACTATATACATAAAGTATGTATTATATGTTTTATATAAATTATACATATAAAGTATATATTATATATTTTATATATATATTACATACAATGAAAGTTTTAAGCTGTGCCTATATTAAATAATCATATAATTCCTCAGTTATTTTTTTAAACAATTCTATTATTAATTTTGTTATATAATATTCAATATTATTATTTATTATGATTCATTATTGCCCATATTCGTGTTTCTTGAAAATATTAATTTTTTATAAATATATAAATATATTTCATTTAATTTTTAAATATTTATTTGGAAGATTTAAAGTTTTTTTTCTTGAGCTATTTCTAGCTTCGAGCAAAAATTCATTTGTGCTCTTAAGAAGTTTCCCATAAAATGATTATGAATATATGTACATATGTATCTATATACATACATGTATGTACTTCAGTTTTTTGCTTAGCCATTTATATTTTCTGACACATTTCCAGATATTATTATACACACATACATACACATACATATGTGCACATATGATACCCACCTCTAGTCGCAGCACATGAATTGCAGTTGGAGCAATAATCGACATAGAAGTATTCATATCATGAACTTGACTGCTCGAAAATTGTCCCAGCGCATGACTCAATCAGATCCCAGAAGAACAACTTAGACAACAAATTTCCGCGAAAAAAATAAGTTAAAAAAAAAAATTAAAAAAAAAAATTAAATAAACCCAAACAGCTTTTGAAAGTTTGTAGCTGAACAAAAATAAAGAGCAGCTAAGCTAGGCAAGCCGAATATTGAATGTACTTTGCGATATATGCTATATGTACATAAAATAATGATATATATAAAATAATAATATAATATAATGTAATTAAATTTTATGTTAATTTAGAGTTCATAATTAGGTTCCACAAATGAAAAATTGTCGCCAAGAAATTTCTTTGCGAAACCAAATCTTTACAAACCAGTTAAAGTTTGGTCTTCAGATTTTGTTCATATATAAAATTCTTTATTAATTTTTATAGATTTTGTTTATAAAGCTTATAAATTTGAAAGATCTGCTAAGTGCGTACTTTTCCTAGATATTTATTTAAAATATATTTTAGGAAAACTTTATCAAGAGATCTTAGCTGTCCCACGGACGGAGCTTAAGGCGCTTTAATCAACTGGTTTTTCAAGCTAACAAAGCGATCTGTCGCTCTATATAAGGTTTTTTAAATATGTCTTTAACTAGACTAGACTAGAGACCATAGACTACAGACTAGAGAGAGAGACAGAGAGAGAGAGACAGAGAGAGAGAGAGAGAGCGAGTGATTATCTAACTATCTATCTATCTATTATCTAACTTAATAATCAAATATCTGCCTCGATGTGTTACATACTTCAAAACTCTATGCAATCCTCTGCAAAGTGTATACGAATTTCAATTCAGCGCAATAATATCTAACAATAACAAGGAAAATGGCGGCTAGAGAGAAATAACAAAGAAAGAAGCAACAGCAAGCGAAGCAACAACAATAACAACAATAGCGAAAGAACAACATTACCTAACTGACTTTGGCCGGTGGAATTTTGTTTATTTGGGACAAGTTCAATGCGGTCGAAAACATTCTACACGAATATACGGTACGGGCGATCAGTCAGTCAGACAGAGTGAGAGAGATAGAGATAGGGGAGGGAGAGTGTGGAAGAGAGACATAGTCTGCTGGACGCAACATCTACTGATGTAATAGTAGCGGCTGGATTTTCATTTTCTTTTACGCTCATATTTGTTTACAACTTTTGATTTTTTTTTCTCTTTCGGTTTTTTTTTTTTGGGTTCTTTTGACTTGTTTTCTTTTTGCGACGTTTGCTTATTTAATGACTTTCTACTTTTTGTTGCCCCGTGAGTTGCGTTCTGGTGCTTCTTCTGCTTCTTCTGCTGCTGTTGCTGCTATTGCTTGTTCTTCTTTCACTACTTTTCGAGCGGAAGAAAGCTGCGTGAACAGCGGCAGTGGAGTTGGGGAGGGAGTCTCGGCCTGACCTGCGTTTCGGCTTTGGGTCTTATGTAATGCGCGCTGTTGTCGCTGCTGCTGCTGCTGTTGTTGTTGTTGTTGTTTTGCTATAAGAAAGTTATGTTTGTTTGCTTCTTTTATATTTGTTTTCTTTTGTGTTTTTGGGTTGCTTGGCCTGGCTGGTTGATGAGTTCTGGTGTAAACAAAACAATTTAGACTGCAAAATTTTTAGCCAGTGTCAATTAACGGTATTTAGCTTAAGTAGCTTAAGAGCTTGGCAGAGACTTGATATATATATATATATATATATATATATATATATATATATATATATATATATATATATATATATATATATATATATATATATATATATATATATATATATATATATATATATATATATATATATATATATATATATATATATATATATATATATATATATATATATATATATATATATATATATATATATATATATATATATATATGTACATACATAGTACATATATTTTATGATTTATTATATAGATATGTATGTAGTATAAAACAGTGGTTTGAAAACAGCTTGCAGAGCAGATGCATTTGCCATTGCAGATGCTATCAGCAGGTTGGGCCAATTAAAGGCGCGTGTGGCCCAAAAGTTGCGTATCCCAAGAAGAATAGTAAACAGCAATCAGGCCAGCCGACGGCACACATACCAAATAAGTATGCCTGCTATACATATGTACATGCATACATACATAAACATATGTACATGCATGTACTCAGCGCAACCACAAAGAGTCCAAGCTTGAATTGATAACTGCCAAAAATATCGCTTCCTTTCAGCAACAACAACGACTACAATAACAACAACAACAATCGAGCGAACGCAACACGTTCAAAAGAATCTTTAGTTAATTTTGTTTTCTTGCTCTGCCTCTTTATTTTTGGTGGCAAAACATTGCGGAAAGCGCTTAAGCAGCGCAGTTTCAAGTTTATTAACAACAACAACAGCAGCAGCAATGATGAGTTGAAGTCAAGAGTGTCGAAAACAGCAAGCAAGAAAAAAGCCGAGCTCAGAGAGTACAAGAAAGAGAGCAACTCAAGCAGTTGCTTAAGTGAGAGCGCAGTGGCTTAGCCGAGCAGGATAGCTGTTAGAGTCATATGAGCGGGCCCCTGTTTGTTACGCCACTGCTAATTGCATTTTCGTTTTGTGCTCATTGCACTGCTTGCTGTTGTTGCTGCTGTTGTTTTTTTTTTACAGCAAAGCTCTCTTTTACGCTTTTGCACATGTTTCTCAAGCTGCCGCTGTTATTATTGTTGTTGTTGTTGTCGTTGTCGTTGCTTTTTGTTTGCTCGATGCTCGTAACGGGGTGAATGTCATCAGGATTTGTATTTGCCAAGCGGTCAATTGCCTCTGACTCTGCTTGTTTGTGTTTGTGTTTGTGAAATTGCATTTGTCAGTGATTGTTTGTTGTAATTGGTTTTGCATTTGCTTTTGCTTCTCTTTGCTTTTGGCTGTGTGAAACGCTGACGAATGCATTAAATGAGCTACTTTGTGTGTGTCTCGCTGTGTGTGTGTGTGTGTGTGTGTGTATATGTGTGATTTGTACATTTGTATAATGACACGATTATACAATCGTGACGCGATGCGAACCAGAACGCTTCGCCCTCGAATTGCAGTCGAAATTTGAAATCTGCTCTGATTCCCTGACAGTTGTCGTCGTCTTTGTTGTTGTTGTTGTTGTTGGCTGATGAAACTCGGCGATTGTCGAATTTATTTCGAAATGTTTTACGAATATGCTCATTGAGTCATGTGCTGCATTACAAGATGCATAAGGGTTTGATGTGCTTAAAGCGTCATCAATTTTTAATAAAAACAAAAAACTGATTAGCGCTGCTCAAATGGCTCGCTTAAAGGAGTGTAACAGTGCCTAAAAGGTCTTGTTATATAAATATTTGTGTGTGAGTATTACAAATTATATCCATTGTATTGTGTTTGTCACTAAATTTTGTTGTCCAACAGTCGCACTACTATTTTTATGAACACATAATTTACATTTATAATCCTTAGATTGAGCTGAAATTCCATCGTACGGTCATCAAAAGAAACTGCTATACAAAAGAATACTATATATATACATCAGATTTCTCAAGTCTTAATATTTGAGGAATATGTTTTGACCCTTCTAAGCCTGATTTACTTTCAACTAAAGTATTTAAAAAAAAAAAAATTTATCTATAGTATGTCTATACATACAGATGTACATATATATGTATCTATCTCGTCAATAGACTTAAACCTTGATCGCTTTATAGTTCGATGTTCCTAGTGCTCCATTTATTGCTCATCAATCGCCAATGCGATAAGCCCACAACACATTTCAGCCATTTGTAAGTCAATGAACCAAGCGTAAAAAGCCAACTATGAAGTATTTATCTGTATCTATTTGCTGGTTTCTGCACACACACACAGTTGGCGAGTGAATGCGACACACACACACACACACCTTTGCTGACGTCCTTGCTTCAGTTAAAAACGAGCCAAACCAGCAACGAATGACGCTGCAAAAGTCGGTTTTGGTATTTCCTCCGATCTTGACTCAGAGGCTGGCTGGCTGGCTGGCTGAGTCGCTCGCTGCTGGGTTAGTTACCCCCAGCGCGATGGCAATGAACCAGAGAACCATTGACCGACCAGAGCACAGCCATGCAACTTGCAACAGACGCTGCACGATCTGCAGCTCGTCGCAACTTCGGCCCGACACGACTCGCTTCGGTACATGCTGCACAATCGGAAACTTGTTTTGCAGTTTACTTTTTTTCATGTTTTTTTTCATGTTTTTTTTTTTCGCAAACAATTTGCAACATGCAGCAGAGACGCCGAGTGCGATGTAAAGTGCAATGATCGCGACGAGGCTGCAAATACTGTTGAACAATGTGAGAGAGATGAAAGAGAGAGAGAGGGAGAGAGGGCGCAAAAAGACTGAGAAAGAGAGAGGAGAGGGACAACAACGTGCAGTACATGTGAATTTATAGGCTGTGCTTCGAGTTTTTTGTTTTTTTCTTGGCCTTTGATATCGATCATAAAAAGTTCTTAAAAGTCAAACTGAATATGAAAACTGACTAAACTAATTACTTTATATTTTTTTTTTACTACATTTTTTAAACATTTTACTTGCGTATGCATATTTTTAAAAACGTAAACAATTTAATTGTATTTTTGTTATTAAATTTTCATGAAAAAAATAAATATAAAAAATAATTTTTAAATCAACTAAAATGATTATTTTAATTATTTTATAGATTTTATTTTTTGTTTACATACATATATAAATATTTATTTAAATACATATATAAATATTTCACTTAAAACTTTTTAACTGACTGAAAAAAATATTTTATTTGTTTTCAATTAATTTAGTATTTTATTCAATTGGATTTTTTTTTAATATTTTTTTTTTATATTTTTATACAATTTTTATTTTTAACTATGTGAAATTATTATTTTATGCATTTTATTAAATTTAAAAAAAATATTATAAATATACAATTCATTTATTTTTATTTTCAAGCTGACATTCACACAAAATATATTAAAAAATCTACTAAAATAATTATTTTCTGCCTTATTATATTTTATAAACTATTTTTTTTGTTCTCTCAGAAAATGTACACAATTTACTCGTCATTCTGCTCAAACTTTTCAAGATCAGTTTAAAGATCAAAACATATACCTCTTGTTTATATACATAATAATATATATGTATATATAAATATATATACATATATATACATTCTATATGTATATATAAATATATATATACATTCTATATATACATATATCTATCTGTACATGCATTGAAAGCGTTCAAGCAAAAGTCTTTTAAAGTTTTACATAATTTTTTTTTGCATAATCAACAATCTGCTTAAGTCTCGGTCAGTCAGTCAAATGCAGACCACAATATTGGCGTCAAAACTAGTTCAGAACTTTCCAGTCAAAGAGAGAAAAAAAATTGTTCTTCTTGGCCAGCAACGACCAGAGCCAAATTACATGCCATGAAGCAAAAGAAGTCCGACCAAACCAAGAACAAATAAAATGCCAAAAAAGCGAAAACCAAAAACCAAAAACCAGACAATGTCTAAGTAAGCAAGGAAGGTGAACTAAGAGATACCCTATATTGTTAGATATATATTAGTTAAATTGAAATGGAAGAAGATAAGAGAACAGATGCGCTATCATTAAATTGAAAAGTTGTTTGAGACAAGCAAGTTGTAGCTGACAATATACCCTGTAATTTTGTTAATTGAGCTATAGATGGTAGCTAGGAGAAAACCTATAAAGCAAGCATGTATTTAGGTAAATGATGTATGCATAATGAAGAGTAGCATAACATAGGGTATTTCCACGTCGTTCACTGACACTGACAAACTGAGCTCTCTGCTGTTAATGGCTTATAAAGACTATGTGTGTGCGTGTGTGTGCGTGTGTATTTGGCAATGAACTTGAGACACGCGTGAGTCGTATGCGCAAGTCTTTGCCACATTCTGGCCATAGAAGACGCGAATACGGCATGGAGGCGTGGCCAAGAGGCGGCCACACTTATAGCCAAGTATATTTGCCAGATCTTGCATTGTCCCACCTACGGGCATTGTATGTTTAATTATTTTCGGCGTAATAACCTAGATTCGTGGCGTCGACTTTGCGAGTGGAGCTAAACCAACCCCCGCCCCTTGCCCCTTGCCGCTCGCCGCTCGCCGCCCCAACCTGCTTGCTGTCCTCCTCATTATTCTGCTCGTGTTGTTTATTCCATTTACTTTGTTCGTTTGCTATTTCATCATGGATTCCCTTTTGGCTGGGTTTTTGCTTTTTTGGCAAGACTTTTTCTTTTCTTTTCATTTTGTTTTCTTTTGTTTTCTTTTCTTTTTTTCTCATTTTGTTGTTTCACATTCGACGTCGATCGCCATTTTCTTTTTGGCACTTTTTGAACGGTTGTTTTTCATGGCGCAATGTGAATGACACTTTGTCGTTTGGCTGCCCTGTGTCTGTCCGACTCTGACTCTCTGTCAGCTCGAGCACTTTGGCACTTGGGCAAAAAAAAAAGAAAAAAAAAAAAACAAACAAAACAAAACAGAGCCAAAAAAGCTCAGAAACAATTTTAAATTGTCGAATTTCTATTTATTTTAATGTATTTGTTCAATGTGAAATATATTAAAATAAAATAATATAGAATAAAAAACAAATCTCATTAAGTGTTCCAGAAAAAATAGCAAATGAAATATGTAGCTCAAGCTGGGGTAGTCTAGAGGGAAGTGATTGACTGGCAGATACTCGGACTCTTGAGCATTTAAACTTAAACTTTAACTACAGTTAAAGCTCTTCTCAAATGCTTCTTCAACAAGTTCATTTGACTGGTTCCTTGCAATGAACTCTTGAACTATTTCAGTGATTCTGTATGTGTTAGAGTTCAGTCGGTCATGGTTACTTCAATTGTTCGATTTGTTTGATTGAACTATTGAGCTGTTCATGAACGACATGTTCTATTGAGCCATTCAGCTTGCGTTCAGATGCGTTTGAACAATGAACTAATTGAATAATACGTAGCACTCGTGATTGCCTAAGTGATATATATTGTTAATGATCTTCTGCATTACTGATCGAGTTGATGATATTCAGCACAATGAACTGGAATACATGGATCTATATGCATATATATACATATACACTTACAGTTATATGCAGTATAACTTTAACTAAGTTGAACTGGTTCATTATAGACACAATTTTCATGTCTTTACATCAGTTCAGCTAAGTTTTTTTCAGATTTTTAAAGAACTTTTCGTATATCTGCGCATCGAGAATATTTAAATACGTAAAAGCTGTATATACTTTACGTAAACCTATAAACCAAAATTTCCAGCTGCAGCTTTTAAAGTTCTCGAGCTAAGTTCAAATAATCCATTTACTTTTGATAGAGTCTAGATATATTTTAGTATCACATCATATCACATTGTCTATTTACAATCAAACACATCTATGTAAAGATAACATCAACCAAATTTAGCTCAAGTGATGATTGCTATAAGGAAATCAATAAAAACCTTTTTTTTTATTATCAGATATAGTTCTTATATATCACACAGAATCAATCTACGGAAATAAAAACATAGCTCAGTGAACTGAGAACTGAGAACTGCGAACTGCGAACTGCGATTCCGCACGTGTAACGCAACCTAAAGCAGTTGGTTTTCATTGGCGCCGTAACCCTGTAAGTTTTCCATCGTATTTATGGTTGAGAACATAACATATATGTATATGTGTATACCTTGGTATGCAGGGGATTGCTCCGCTCAGCCCGGGCCAGCTATACGGAAGTGTTTGTAAATGGAAAAATTTTATGCTAAAGACACAAACAGAAATAAATTAGCAATGTTTAAGTTTAATTTTATTACTTCTAATGCGTCTTACAAATAGGTAGCAAAGGTACTTTGTAAACATTCAGTTGCTGATATCATAAATTCATATATGTATGCACATATGTACATAACTACGCTGGCTGAGCTCATTATGATGTCAGTTAATGTTCATTGGCGAGAGAAACCCAATTTGGATTGCGCGCATAACAATTTGTGGAAGATACATTCTTTCTTCTTCTTCTTCTTTTGGAACAGGTACTCCGTTTTGTTTGCCTGCGGGGCTAGAGCGTATACCGTTCTAGTTGGATTCCAATTGGTTTGTGTGTTAGGTTATGGTTAGATTCTCTTGTGTGTTGGTTGGCCCGGAGAAAGGGTCGCTTGATGAATGAACTGTCAGTCGTCATGTTGCGTTTATAGCCCTGTTTTTTCAGTTTTTTTTTTATGGTACCTGTTCTACGCAGGAGGAAGTCAGGTAAGGGAAAGGTGTGCTCACATTATTATTTTTATTGGCTTACATAGATCGATCGCATAACCATATATATATATATATGGTAGTATATAATAATAATAATCTGTTAGCTTAATAAATTGTCGCTGGCGACCTCGCTTCATTCGTTTGTCAAATGCGCAAAAAGCCCTTCGCAGAGTTCACAGCCAGGTAGCCACAGGTAAATTCGACTCGACTACGTTCCGCTTTATCTTATCATTGAGGCGCACGTGAACTGAACGTCAAACAAGTTTTAACCCAAGTATGACACTCCATAATAGCTAAATATCTTTATCTACTCGAAGGTTGTCGTTTCGCATAGCAAACTACGTTGAACTTCGCTGACAGCCCGCAGACGGCGCAGCGGGAGCAACTTGCTCTATAAGTAAATCTATCGGAGATGCTTAGGCTCTTCACTTAGATCAGCTCATAATGAGCGATGTTTGTGGTAGAACCGAACCACGCTGAATCCAAAACAATTTCAGCTAATTATGTGTCTACAAAATTGTATTCAAATGACATATTGACTAGCAGATACCCTGTACTGTATTACAAATGTAGACTATAAGTTTAACCATGAAATATAGGCAACTGTTGGCAAAGATTTCTTAAATTATGACAAATTCTAATAGTATATGGTAAAGAGCGACTAACAGATACCCTGTATTTGTACAAAAGTGGTTATAAAATTGTATTTTTAACAAGAAAAAACATTGTCATACATTTATTTACATGAAATATGTATTTAAATATAATAAATAAGCAGAATGAGCAGGTATTAGCGACTAGTAGATACCCTGTACATGCTAAAAAAAGGTTCAATGCAAACAAAATGTAACATAAAATGTGTTTTATATTAATTATTTGCAGTCGATGAATAGGAGTATAATTTATTATGTTATACAAAAGAGAAAACGACTAGCAGATACCCTGTATATGAAATTAAATGTATAATTAACGTTTTTTCCGATATAAACTGATTTAAATAACAATTTATATGAAAGATATGACATATAAATATGCTATATATAAAAGCTCTCGACTAGCAGTTACCCTGTATTCACATAGAAGCGTTTAAGAAAGTGATATTATAATACAAGCGTTGTTTAATGTTTATTTATATACAATTTGTATTTAAAAATGTAATTTAAATATGCTATGTACAAGCTAGCGACTGGCAGATACCCTGTAAATTATGGTAAACTAAATTTAAGGTACTAGATACTAAATATTCCCAGTATAATATAATTATAGTGTATTGAAAAGTCATAAAGCACATGTGACAAATACAAGCGACTAATAGATACTCTGTACAGAAAACAGAATATGAACTATATAATATATATATAATATATTATCGAATGATTGGCCTCGCAATAGCCTCGCATAAGTTCACTTTTCACAGCAAAATTTGATGTCATTCTCAATAGAGTTTAAGAGCTATTTTGAAATATAATTATATAATATACCCTTTACCCAAGCGTATAGTTATATATTACTGATATCAAAGATCGTCAAAGGATAGTTCAAATAGTTTTCAATGCCATTTAGAGTGTCGCTCTACAGGATCATTTACAGCTCAAATATAAACATACATATGTATGTATATACACTAGTTTAGGGTCTTCCTCTGGCACCTACATACATTAGCATAACTTTGCTTGTACAGGGTATAAAAATAAACTGTGTATGTTTATTCTAGATACACAATTGAGTCTGTTTGGGTGTTTCTCTATTTCCAAATTTATGTGCGCTGCTCGCATTTTCGGGTACACACAACAACTACAACAACAACAACAGCAGCAGCAACAACAACAATTATTTCGAAGTTCAAGGTCAGTAAACTTGCTACGCACACGCACAATGGGAACTGCGGCAAAGGCGACGGCGACGGCGACGGCGACGGCGACGCCGTCGACGCACACGCAGCGAACCGAAACAGCCGGGCAACACACACACACACACACACACACAGCTTGAGATACAACTGCGAGATATAAGAACGCTCGCGCTCTCCTTCTCTCTCGCTCTGGTTCTACCTTTCGCTCTCGCTCTCTCTCTCTCTCGCTCTCTCTCGCACTCTCTCTCTCTCTCTAGCCACATTTTTAATGAAACTAGAACGAATTCAAAATGAGCTGAGCTGAGCTGCTTTTATGTCTATGAGTCGCTTGGTCTCTCGGTCGCTCGGTCGTGGAGCCAAACTGAAACGCAAAAGTAAAAAAAAAAAACACAACGGCGAAAAGGAAAACAAATAAACTTTAACAGAAATACATTTAAATGAGTTTAGACTAGGAATTTGTTGGATTTGTTTGCTGTTGCGGGTGTGAAATTATAAACCCAATGTGTGCGTGTGTGTGTGTGTGTGTGTGCGTGTGTGTGTCTTATTGGGGGAGTTTTCCTTTGTGGCATTTGAGAGTTGATTGCAGTTGCCTGCTGGCTGCTGCCTGGTTTTTCTGCTTATATTTGATGATCTTATGCTTAAGGGAAAACCGGTTCACTATTTGGCTTTCATTAATCAAAAATAAAAATACAAGAAAAAAAAAAAAACAAAATAATCAAATTTTGTTGGCCATTCTAAGCGAAACTGCTGTAGAACTTGTTCAGCATACAAGCTGTGTGTGCGTGTGTGTGTGTTTTTTTTCGATTTTTTTTTCGATTTTTGGTGAGCCATCAAAACAATGGCCAACGAAAAAAAAAAAAAAACTTTTAAAACATGGTTCAAAGCACGCAACGAAGGTCGGCCATATTAATTAACTGCGCTGCTAACAATTCATATATTTGGCTAGATTGTGCCAAAGTACAAAATTATCTAAAGATTACGCACTATAAAAAACTACAGATAAAAAAAAAAAAAGAATATAAACGGCAAGTTAATCTATAAAATCTGAAACTAATGAAAAACCTGGTAGATATATAGCTGAAATATATGTGTATATAAAATATAATAAATATATGTATATATATATATATATTTTAATTTCCACCTTTTCATTAAATAAATATAAATATATTTCCCATCAACATTTTCCACTTACAAACAGCATGGAATTTCCTGTTTATTTGTTTTCTTCTGCTCTCTTGTTGATTCTGAAATCAAAAGTCAGTTCTGTTTGACTGCCTCGCACTCACTCACTTGCCCTCTCTCGCTCTCTCTCGCTCTCTTGGCTACTTTCTTTTGTGCACTGCTTTCTTTTGTGCTGGCTTTCTTTCTGCTTCGCCTAGACGCTGCTTATGTAACATCGTGTGCCGCCTTGTTGTGGCCATGGCCTGCTTTTGACCAGCTCTTCGCGTCTCTGCTCATTTTGGTCAATAAAAATGGGTTAATGGGCATGAAGATTTGGGTCTCTTTTTCTTTGACTGAATCAACATGTGATTCGGCAGTGTTGAGGCGAAACAAAAGGGCTGAAAAGGGCGTGGGATACTGTAGAAGGGTTTCGGTAATCGCATAAGTAGAAGCAGTTTTTCTATTCACTTCGAATTTCGAATTTCTTGTTGAAGTTGTTTGAGCTATATGAAACAATCAGCTTGATTGATCGTATAATATTTGATCATAGAGATATTAGATATATAACATTATATTGATTTTCGGCAACTTTATGTATAACTATTGTGAGTTATTGGTGTATATATTGTGGACGTGCTACAGAGATCTATTACGCTGAACTACTCTGTTGATCCTAGAAGCAACAGATGAGTGAGCTACATAGATCGCTGTAGCTTACTCATCTGAGCGCAGCAAAGATCGTTGCAGCTCCTTCATATAGTACTTATAAACGAAGACATATGTAGTTAAGTAGATGTATAGTTAGAAGAAAACGATTTCATGTCTTAAGATAAGAAACTTTTGACTCTTTTGAAATAACATATATGTACATTTATTGCTTCTGTCTATCCATCTATGCGTTAAATATTTATTTCGGATAGTATAACAACAGTACTAATATGATATTCAGCACAGAATAGGAAAGGAATATATAGTAATATAATAATAGAAAGATAGATAGAAGACATAACCAAATACAAATCAATTTAGTTTACAAGAGTAAAGCGATCTTTCATAGAGCTATTGCATAGTATCGTAGGCAGATATACCTCAGTGTATATGTGTCTATAAGAATATGAATTGTACACAGATAAATGTATTTATATATATATATAGAAGTACAGATAGATAGTTCAATAGATAGGATAGGATACATAGGATGTTCTATATATATATAGATAGATAGATATACATAGAATCTTCTATATATATAGATAGATAGATATACTTAGAATACATATGATTTCCTATATATAGATAGATAGAAATACATTGGATGCACAGGATCTTCTATATATATAGATAGATAGAAACACATAGGATACATAGGATCTTCTATAAATGTATGGATAGATAGATATACATTGGATACATAGGATCTTCTACACATATAAATATATAGAAACACATAGGATACATAGGATCTTCTATATATATATAGATAGATAGAAACACAAAGGATACATAGGATCTTCTATATATATATAGATAGATAGATATACATTGGATGCATAGGATCTTCTATATATATATAGATAGGTAGATATACATTAGATACATAGGATCTTCTACACATATAAATATATAGAAACACATAGGATACATAGGATCTTCTATATATATATAGATAGATAGAAACACAAAGGATACATAGGATCTTCTATATATATATAGATAGAATATATACATTGGATACATAGGATCTTCTATATATATATAGATAGATAGATATACATTGGATACATAGGATCTTCTATATATATAAATATAGACGCGCAGGCTCGTTAAACTGATTGTTTAATAGTTGCGATTATGCTAATAGCAATGTAGGCAATTGTTGGCTTTTTTCAAGGGGCACATGATTAATGTTATTAACAATTGAATTGTTGTAGGCTCAGGTAATGCTAATGCTAATGCCAGGTGATGTCATATTGACAGCTTGACTTGACTTCAGTTGAAATTTCAGTTCTAATGCCTGAAAAAAGCCTATTAAAAACGTTACCGAGAACTTTGGAGCTTTAGTTTTATTTCTTGATGTGCCTAAATGCGCTATGATGAAGGAAATTGTGGGGTAGTTTGAAAGAAGAGTTTAAACGATGTAGAGTTGAAAGTTTTAGATGGCAGAGTCACCAAATACTCTGCACAGATGAAGAGAGTGAGGGAGAAGAGAGACTAGTTATGAGTATGAGACTGTGCTAGCAGCAATAACTCTTTCTTACAGGGTATTTGGTGAGTTCTTATGTAAAGAAACTTAAATATTCAAAGCTTAGTAAGAGTACTAAGCTGCTCAGTGGAGGAGTACTAAAGAGCCACTGTTTCATGGCAAATTTCTTTGCGAACAGGAAACACTTTTGATTACAGGGTATTTTGGTGCCACAATTGCTTCTCTCAATCTCTTAAGCAAGCAAGAATTAAGTATGAGAAATGTTTTGTCGGATTTCCAAGTTCTCCTTGTCATTTTACCCGTTATTTTTGCTTTCTACAGGGTATTTTATAGTCAGAACTTCCTCTCTCTATCCCGCTCTGGCTAACGAAACAAGTATAAGACAAGTTGTATGGCATTTCTAAGTTCAATTCGTCAATATTGTATAGATTTTTGTAATTTCACAGGGTATTTTGTAGTCATAACTTCCACTTTCTGCTTCTCCATCTGTCTGTCTGTCTGTCTGTCTGTCGTATTTCTTTTTCACTAATATTTGGCAAGTCAGAAAGCAATTGCGCGCAGTTATTAGACTAGAGTTCAAGTAACTTTTGGCCAAGTCACGGCTCAGTTGCCACGCGGAATACTTGGCTCACTCAGCTAGGCTCAGCAACGTCTCGTAACTATATAACTAGGCATATCTGTATATATATATATATATATATATACATATGTTATGTATGTATGTATGTGGCGTGCTGGGCATACGCATGTGTCGATTACAAGCGCCCCAAGGCGGCCAACGTGCCCCATTCCGAATGATATGCACAGCAGAGTTGGAATTTAAAATGCTTTTAAATGAACTTGAACTTCGGCAGGGAAGAATACAGTAAGAGAGCGCTAAAGCTTAAGCGCTTTCAAAGCCAAGGGCGGAGTTACGTGCCCAAAATTTGGAATTGCACGATTGCCTAGTTTTGGGTGCGTGGGCGGGCGGACGGGGGCAGTTGGGTGCTCGTCGATTACGTGGCACGCGGCACGTTTGCCGCCATTTTTGGGTGTCGGGCAGCCAAAGAAAGAGAAATGAAAGGCCGCAAGCGAGAGCCGAGCCGAGCCGTGGGCAATAAAACAACTCTTCAGCGCCCTGTCGCTTAACATCTTTTAGTTAAATTTTATGCGGGCATTATAAAGGAAGCAGAAAAGAAAAAAAAAAAACGAAACAAAACAAAACAAAACAAAACAGAACACAAAACCATACAAAATCAAAGAGTAAAGATGGAGAAACGCACACATACGCACCAAAAAAAAAAAAAACAGAACCCAACAAAAAGCAAACTGTTTTTTTTTCGACTTTTTTTTGCCCAAAAAAATAATGAAAATGTCAATGTCCGAACAACCTTGAAAGCAGTCAGAGGAGAAAAGCTACCAAAGTCAAAGAACACAGCGCAGGAAGAGACAACGACAGCGAAAGAGAGAGGGCGAGAGAGAGAGAGAGAGAGAGAGAGAAAGAGAGAGAGGAAGAGAGAGTGAGAGGGGAAGCGAGCGGCAGAGAGATGGGTCTGCAGAAGGGCTAACTAAATTTGTAATGCGCATAAACTTGTTCGCTTTAATTATTTTGATCAGAAACTTAGGGCGATTTTGACTTGCAGATGCCAGTTGCGGTTGAGGGCGGCTTGCGCGCCGTGGGCGGGGCAAAGGGCCGCAAATCTGCTGCGGGTACTGCGCATTAGCCTTACAGTTGACTCAGCTTGTTTAGCATATTTGAATAGCCAAAAAAAAAAAACAAAAATTGGTTATAAATAGAATTAGGGTTAGAGCATTGGAAATTGTCTTAAGGAAATCCGAAAAAATAACTAAAAAATATTATTAATTTTTTAATATAATTTTTTTTACCAAATTTAGCAAATATTTCTTAAAAGTGTAAGCCAAAATCTGTCAGTATAAGTAAACATAATGTAGCCAGAATTTGTCTATGTGATGCTATATACATATATTCTCTGTAAATATCATCATAAACCATAAATAACATTTAAAACTATGAATATTAACTATTATTAAAGGCAATAAACATGAATGAAACGATTCTGAGCTCTTTAGCAAATAAATAAAATAATTAAAAATTGCTTAAAATTTAATTTATACTCAAAAAAAATTATTTCAAAACGTTTTCCGTTGATTAACTGTTAGCATATGCTGTGACGCTCCAAGCGGCCAAAATATGCAGCTTTTAGTAAATGCTGCGTATAGAAACACTGTTTGCTGCCAACTGCCGCGGGATGGCGCTGTAGCTTGGCATGCACAGCAGATGGACAATCTTAATTTAAATATGCTAATATTTTATTAGATTATTAATTTTAGCTGCAAAAACATATTATTTAATAAGCTTTACGCTCAAACACACTCCGTTACTATTTCTCTTTGCTCTCCACACAAATGCACATGTAGCTCAAAATCTGTTAACAGCAGCACAGCATTGCGTTTGTTATACATAGATGGCGCTTTACAACAGATTAACTGGGCGCCCTTTGCACGCAGCATTTCGATTCAGCGTAAAAGTATGCAACGAATTTATTTATATTCAAAGTGCTTTAAAGAATTTATTTCCTAAAACTAAAAACTTAATTAAAATTAGAAAATAAAACAAAAATTAATATGTAAATATGAATTATTAAAAATATAACTTAGCAATTATGACAAATAATTTTAGTTTCCTTGAACAAATATTTTTCAACATCATTTGCTCTCATAATTCGCTCTATTTTTTTAAAAAAAAAAGTAGATAACTGTGTTGCAGAGCTTTTTTTATTGTCATACGCTAACCCATAATAGTTTGAAAGCTTTCCGAGAGCAAAAATTTACAGTTGCACTTTGACGTCATTGCACACGTTTGAAGGAAAAACCCGAATTGAGTTCATGAACGTTTGTCGACTTCAATTTGCTCTCTGTGTAGAAAATGTGCATAAAGTGCACTCACACTCACACACACACACACACACACACACAGAGAGAAGGCAAATACATTTGACAGCGGCGACAGCAACAGCAACAGCAGCAGCAACTAGAAACAGGCCTGTGCGTTGCATGCAACGAGGTCACGTGCAGTTTACAATATGGCGCTGAGCGCAGGCGGGCGAATGAACTGAATTGACCCGCTTCGCAATAACCTCTAAACAATTTTGATTCACTTATGCGATATTGGCCTGAACAGCGATTATATATATGTACATAAGTGCATATATATATTTGAAAATTGTAATGCTTTGAGCATAACTAAAGCCTAACCATGAATTGCGGCGTCTGTTTAAGTATTTGTTTTGAACTGCAGCAAAAATGAACTAGTTCAAAAGTTTTGAACTATATTATTATTCTCAATTTGCTTAGAGTTTATTTTTAGTTTTTAAAAACCTAATCATATAAACTAATATATTTAGGCACTTTTAATAGTTTCAAATGCTGTCAAACTCTTTAAATTATATTTAAATTTTTAAAAATTCGATTTTTAATAATTTAAAAAAGTTTTTAACGGACTAAAAACATAATAAAATTTTAACGTTAAATGTAATGTAAAAAATGTAAAAATTTAGATATTTTTTTTTAAATATTTTCAAGATTTTTGAAGCATTTAAAAAAATAAATACTTTTTATAAATAAGTTTTATTTATTTATAAAAAGTTTTAGAAATAAAAAAAAATATTTCGTATATTTTTCATCATTTAATAAACAATAATAATGCTTATAATATTTTTTAGGCATTTCAAATCTGTTAAAATAATATAAATATATTATTTCATTTTTTATTTTATTATTTTTTTTTTTTAATTTTCTACATTCTTTAAGTTTGTCATTTTTTATAATAAGAACAATTTTTTTTTGGTTTTTTAATTTAATATATATAATCTGTATATAATCTATTAAAAACATTCATTCATAATATATATCTGCATGCTTTACTATTAAAAGGCAAATAAAAAAGTTTTTCAACAAGTTTTTCATAGAGTTTCCTATAAGAATTCTTGCTCTTGATATTGGATAACTTTTCTGTGCAGAATTCCTTAAGCAAGAGCTAAAGCTCACTGAAATTTGAAACAAAGTATGCAATATAAACGCATGTTCTATATAGTCTTGGCTATTAACCAGGCACTTAGTCGTATAGCTACTAAATAGGAGCTGCAGTGGCTGCTCGCTAGCATTTCCGTTCGCCGAACGAGCATAAAAACGTGCAAGGCAAAAGCGAAAACCAAAAACAAAAAGCTTTCAAAAAGCTAAACTCAATGGCTGCAACTAGAGTCTGTGTGTGTGTGTGTGTGTGTGACTGTCGAGAATACAAATTAAGTGCAAGTTCAACACAGACACAAACATAGCCAAAAAAAAACACTGCTGCAACTGCCGCGAGTGTGCGCGTGTGTGTGTGTGTGTGTGTGTGTGTGTGCGGCTGCGTATCTGTGTGTAAATTTAGATCGAGGCTATTGCTTCACAATGCTGCGCGTGCATTCAACTCTCGGTTTAGTTTTTGCCGCTAAAAAAAAAAATGGCATTAAGAAAAATTATGTTGAATTTATTTATTGTAGCGAACGAATGAACAAAAGCGAATGTACTCTTCTCTCTCTCTCTCTCTCTCTATCTCTCTCTCTGTCTGTCTCTCCCTCTGTCTCTCTGTCTGTGGCGCTCAAATGCAAATCGCGTTGGCCGCTACAACAGCAACGGAGCAACGGAGCAACGGAGCAACGGAGCAACATAGTCGAGTGCATTAATCAGTCGACATTTATTCTTATGAGTTATTTGACTTAGTTTTTGCTGCTTGACAAGGTTGCCTAGCCGTGCGCTTGTGCTCAGGTGAAAAACCTCTAATGACATTCGTCTCTCATCTCCGAGCAAAAAGCTTTTCAATTCAAATTGTTTTTCACTTACGTTCGAATGGCTAGCAAAATGCTGCGCGTGTGCGTGTGTTGTAATTAGACTTGAATAACTCACCTGAAAGGAAATAGAAGTGAAGTGAAAAAGTTAAAGCAAGTTGATAATTATTCTAAATTAATTATTAATATTATTTATTATATTTATTAGAAGTATATAGAAATTGTCAAGAAAAAGAGTAGGAAAGATATTTGCTAAGCTATAGATTTATAGCCATATCTATATATGTCTATAGAAAGAAACTGATTACGATGATTATGTTGACAAGAAATATTTAACTTGTTTATATTAACTATATATATTTGTACAACATATATTTATAATTCTTTTGATATGACAGACCTTTTTTTTAGGGTTTCATTTTATAACAAATTTTCGAAATTGAAATTAAAGAAATATTACAAATATTTTTATTTAAAAAATAATTTTCATAAATAAATAAAATTTTTCATATAAATATTTTGCAATATTAATTTAGTTTAAATATTTTACAGAATATTTCTGTGAAATAAATTTTTTATTTCTGGAAATTATTTTTGAAATAAAAACATATTAAATACTGCTTAAAAATATAATTCGAAAATATATTAAAAACTTCTACGTTAATTAATTTATATATATATATATATTTTTTTTAAATTTTTATACATTTTTTATAAATATTATTATTAATATTAAATATTTATTTATATATTTTATTATTATTAATATTTATTTATATTTATTATTATTATTATTAAATATTATTATTAATATTAAATATTTTTAATAAATTAATTTGTAATTAATTAATTTGCAATATTGGTTTATATGCAGCTTGATAAATATTTTTAGACATAAACATTTCCTACAAATATTTTCTTAACAAATAAATAAATTTCCTTATTCGTTTTTATAATAAACGAATAGATATCTTCCTTATCAAATGCTTTCCATTTTATTTTCATTTATTTTCCTTTGCTTTTTATATATTTATCTCTCTATATTTTCTTTCAGATTTCACTTCTTTTCGCTTTTAACTCTTCGTTAAATACAAATTTTATAGCTCACACATTTATTTAACATCTAATTCATACCCGAAGTTAAACTGCCTTTAGTTAACCCTTAGCCCTACGCTGCGTATGCTTCATATGCATTTCGATTGCCCACTTTATGGCGCAACCGCACGCTGCGTATGTGTAACATGTCTGCATTTATTTGCCGTCGATTTATTAACGACAAATAAAAGCAATTAGTTGTTTGTGCATAGACATACGCGCTCTAGGTACACATATGAGAATCTATTACGGCTGCCACAATTGATAGCGCAAAACCGCCCAGCGCACCCGCCGCCTTAGACCGGCGCGCAGCAGGCAAATTTTATTAGGTCATGCGACGGACGGACGGACGGACTGCCTGCCTGCCATAGCATGGGGGATTTCATATCGCGACGTACATCGACTATGGTGATAATAGAAATAAACACAATCACACACACACATAGGCACACACGCATACTTAGACACAGATATCAGCGCAATTCGCAAGCGAAAAAACAGAACCAGCCTTCGGGTCAATGAACGAGCCAAAGGCACATGCGATTCCAAGGCCAAAGCCACGGCGCATAGAACCCCAAACTGAGAGAGCTTTAGATAAGAGAGAGGGAGAGAAAGAGAGGCAGAGAGAGAGAGAGAGAGAGAGAGAGTGCGAGTGCGAGTGCGAGTGGGAGAGTGTGAGCACAGAAAGCTTGGCACAGTTGAAACTGTTTTGTTGAGTTGAAGGTGAAAGCAAATATGCAAAAGTTGCAGAGTTGCAGAGAGGAAAAGCATTAGAAAAACATGATGTGACTTGACTACGAATCGGACATATTAACTGATTATTCAGAAACCACTCAAGTGGACATAAAATGATCTAAGATTTTGCAGCTATGTCGCGCAGTTATCTTATCGCACGAGAGTGTCGGGCACAAAGCAAATAACTTCTTCTAAAATATTGTCAAAAACAAAATTTGTTGCATTAATAAAGCAAATATTTTAATAAGCCTTTTCGTATTAATGACAACTGTCTGTAAATAAAAAACAATTGTGTTGTATACCTTATAAGATATTATACGAAAATGTATATCAAAAATATAAAAATAACTAATTAATCTGCAGAATAAAATAAAATAAGAATAAAATATAAAAAATAGAAATCAAGTTTAAAATAAAACTTCTAAATAATACTTATTGTATATACATATATATATGCATTTATATATATAAACATAAAAAAGAAAAAAATATCATTTAATAATATTAAAAAATATTTGTATTACAATTAAATAAATATATATATTTATTTTACTTTTGTATTATTATTAGTATTATTATTAAGTATTTTTAAAGTTCTACAGAATCCAATACTACTCGAAATAAAAGCTGTTATATATTTTTAAAATCTACTATTATATTATATAATATTTTTATTAATTTATTTTTATGATTCTCACATAATTAGATATTTATAAAATATTTATTTTATTTATTATTATATTATATAATATTTTTATTAGTTTACTTTTACGCTTCTCATATAATTATATATTTATAAAATAATTATTTTATTTACTTTTATAATATATATTTTAATTATTTTTTTATGATTCTTATATAATTATATATTTATAAAATGTTTATTTTATTTACTATTATATTATATAATATTTTTACTGATTTATTTTTATGATTTTCATTTATTTATAAAATATTTATTTTATTTACTATTATATTATATAATAGTTTTATTAATTTATTTTTAAGATTCTCATATAATTAGATATTTATAAAATATTTAGATTTATAATATAGTATTTTATATTTTATAAAATTTTTTAAAATATTTTATAAAAATTTAATGCAGCTTAATTTATTTTACAAATATTTTTAGTATTATAAAAAACATTTTTTATTAAAACTTGCATATAATATTTTAAATTTATTACAAAAAAACTCTTTAATTTTTTATTAAATATTTATAAAAATTCTAATAAATTATAAAAATAACTATAAATTAATGATACAAATATATTAAAATATATAAATCAATTTATAAATTAAAAATCAAAAAATGGCTGTGACTGAAGTGAATTAATTGCGCCGTCAGCTCATGGAATTAGAATCAGCTTTCAGTTAATTTTTAGACATTTTCAACAATTTCTACTGCTTCTTCTTTCCGCCCGTCGTAGTGCAATTAAAGTTTATCGTATGCCACGCTGTATGCGTGTGTTGGCCCTAGCCATTATCTAATATATGTAAGAAATACGCAGTCACACAATCAGGCAGCCGTTTGTCACAGCACCAAAAAAAAAACTGAGCAAATCAAAATGGCAAAAAACCGAAAAAAAACCAAGAAAAATGAAAAACGACTTGGGAAAAAAATGGAAATAAAATCTATACGAATGACAACAAATGCCCCAAATACTTGATGCTGCGCGCATTTGTGACACGTGTTTGTGTCTGTGCCACAACTGCATGAAATATGCTGATGCGAGCATAGAGCGTGGCCCAAACTGCTGCCACAGAGTGTGTGTGTGTGTGAGAGAGAGAGAGAGTGAGAGAAGGAGAGAGGGGGCGTATGAGCAATATTTTTTTGTGGCCCAGCAGCTTGTTAATTGGGCTGCTCGCAGCTTGAATTGAATCGTTGACCATCAAATTGAAAGCGAAATTATTGCGTCGACCGGCTTTACGCATGCCCCTATCGCTGCCCCAGCCACTGCCCCAGCCACAGCCCCCCCTCCGCCCACAACTATTGCTATTTCTATCTATATTTCAATAGAGACGGCAGTCAACAGCGTTTGCCAAGTTCAACGACCGCACGAGTCCATGGCCTAGATTTTACAATAACAACGCTCATATCGTTGTAGTACTCGTTGTTGTTGTTGTTGTTGTTGTTGTTGCTATTGTTGTTCTTGTTGCTTTTACTTTCGTGCATTAGCTTCGTCTGTTCGTCGTTTAGATTTGCCGACTTGTCGCTCGCCTCTTCAGCTCTTCCGCGCACCCTCACTGTCAGCTGTTACGCATTCTCCTGCTCATTTGCCGTTCTTTTCTTTTCTGATATTTACTTAGCTTATATAAATAAATATATGTGTATATATGATAATTGGCATATGCGGCGTATGATTAACATTTGCGAGCCTAATTAATATTACGTATACGTCAGCGCGGCACACGCTCAGAGCGGACAGAATAGAGATGGAGAGGAAGATGAAATGAAATACTACGAACAGGATATAGATGCACAGCTGAGCTACCCTTCTGATGCACATTTAAAGGGTATATTTAAAGAGCAAAACAATTTCAGCTGGCTATCGCTATGACGCGTTTCAATTCTGTTGATTTGCACGATGAAAATTTGGGTTAATGAGTTCAATGACCGCAGAGACAGCGCACAAAATACGCCATAGAAACCGAAAGTATTTCTCATTTTCAGCCAGCAAATTGAGCAAATCTATGATGAATATATTTAATACCTATATATATATATATATATATATATATATATATATATATATATATATATATATATATATATATATATATATATATATATATATATGTGTGTATATGTACTTATATGCATATTTAGTTGAACTAATTTTGTTAATTCTAGCCAGCTCACTCACCAGCTAAGACGCGGCCAATTAAACGTTCCGTATCATCGATATGTTTGGCCTGCGCAAACAGATCTTCGCGACTTCCCACAGTCATTGTTTTTTTTTTTTTTTTTGGTTTCTTAGTAAAAGTTTATTGATTTGAATTGAATATTCTTTGAGCAGCAAGTACTTTTGATTATGATTTGTGTGTCTATTTAACTTTTATTTAAATTTGATTATTTATAACTATTAAGCAAAGTTCTAGTATCACTTGATTTGTTAAGCAATTTCTTATGGCACCTTTTCAGTTTTTTTTTTTTTTTTTTTTTTGATTTAATGTAAAATTGTATACGCTAGCTAACTATGTTTAGTCTCTGGTTACCCGTTGGATTGGCAAATGATTGAATCTATTAAAATATGTTTTATGTTTCGATAGAAATATCACAAAATAGCAACAATTGCACTGGCACGTTCGCTTGGAAATGACAATTTTTTACGGGTCTTATTTTTGGACAAGTCTTTATGCATTTTCATCTAGTAAATGCAACAATTAGTCTAAACATGATTATTTCAACACTTTTAACTGCAAAATAATTTGTGCATTTAGGACTTTAATTCTCTCTCTCTCTCTATTTATTTATTTTATTTATTTATTTTTTTGATTTATGACACTTGAATTGATTGAAGCTACTGTTATTGCAGACAAATTTTCATAAGTTTTCGCAAAAATATTGCCGAAAACGTTTTTGAGCGCCAAGCACCGGAACAACAACACAAACACACTGCCAATGAATGTTTTACCCAACACTAACAGCCAAACACACAGCTGGCGGCACCCCGAAAAGCTTTTACATTTGCTGTTAGCTATTAACAGCGTGTCTTAAGTGATACTTTGTGTTTTGACTAAGAAAAATTACGAAAATATTAATATAGTAAATGAAATTCAATTAAAAATATAACGTGGAATTATTGAATAATAAATATGTACATAAAATATCTTTTTTTATAAATAAAATCACCAACTGACGCTTTCAATTGAACTTAACAGCTGCTAACGGCTGCCTCACAGCAGAACAGCTGGCTCAAGCACGTTTGATCGCTTCACATGTTATGCTCAATTGGGCATTTTGGCAGCCGCTTCAGCACTGTTAAGCCAAACAGTGCTGTTTACTAGCAGTGCTATACTCAAAATGGCAATGTTTAGCAACGTGCGCTGCAAAAGCTTTGCATGTGCGCTGTTAATGAGCTTTAGCTTCATCAACGCGCGTAAATTCAAAAAGTTGAAATAATGCAGGCAGTCATAAGGAGCATAATACAATTAGTTTATTAATTTAATAATTATATTATGTTTTTGTTCATGCCATGCCATACTTGGCCTAATTGAATAAACATTATCCAATGGATTTGGCTCAATGCGACAGGCAACATATTATCCTGCCGAAAGTTAAATGAACTGTAAAAATGCCAATGACAGAGGCAACATTCAAGGCCGCGTGACGAACAACGAACAACGAACTATAGCTAGCAATGCTACAGCTATGATTGGGACGTGAGAAAGTTATAGAAGCCAATCTCTGTGTGTTTTTGAACCATTGTGTGCATGTGTGTGTGTGTGTAATCCTTGAGCTACATATTCAAGCGGCCCAATCCTCAGTTTGCAACGCGACTAACAGCGCGACATTGAGAGCTGCAGCGAAAATGTCAGCGAACGTATTTGAACTTTTTTATATGCTCCTGCAACTCTTACACAGACATACCCAGACCCAAGTGTCACCCACCAACCAACCAACCAACCAACCAACCCACCCACCAGTCGCCCGCCCCACTTGCTGCCGCGCTCTGCATTTTATACAAATTTGCCAGCGCCTGCAACGGTGGCAAGTTTTTCTGTTTCAGTTTCTGTGTCGTCGTCCGAGTTCAGGGTCAGTCGGCGCTGCTCTTGCAGCGAGTTGCATTCAGCTCTCGTTTGCTGGTTACCATGGGCCGCTTTGTTCGCTGTTGTTGGCTCGTGATTGTTATTGTGATTGTGGGTTGGAGTGGGTCGTTGTTTAGGTTGTTCGATTGTTCGCTTTGCTGGTCCATTAAGCGTGTTAAACGGCAGCTGCATTGGCGTTAAGCCCAAAACTCTGCTCCACTCAATGCACAGCGCTCTTGAATGCATTTCGAATGTTGGAGTGAATAGCTGAGTGAATGCCCAGCTTGGATACCCTGTACACTTGAAAAGTTGCATTCGAAATGGTGTGGTTAACTGGATGGATGGGCTACGATTGCCGCTTAGGGTGTGGAAGGTTTCCAGTTGAAGTGCCTTTGCCGAACTGGGTAGTTAACTGGAGCACTAACAGGGCGAACTCTGGCTTCAAATTTCACTATGTATGGTATGCTTATAGCATTATTTTTATCAGAAGATCCAGGTCATATATGTGCGGGCTTGAAATATTTGTGATTTGACAAGAAATACAGAATATTCATTTATATATCTTTCTTAGCAACATGAAAACAACAATTATATCTTCTTCTCACTCTCGTTCTATCTTCTTTTATCTTTCACCTAAGGTTTAGACATTTTGCTGACTAACTTCGTATATATACTACATTCAATTCTTCTTTTAATAATGAGATCAGCTAGATAATTAGCTCAGTTGTTTATGAATGATTAGAGCCTTTCAAATTGCTTTACGCTCCCAATATTCTCTAATAACCTTTCATAAATTTAACATATTGTTTTGGTTTCATTTCTAAATATAGTTGTATATAAAATATATTTTTTTAAAGAATTTGTTATATAATCTAATAAAAGTAATGTTTATATATATAAATATAAAATATAATAAAAGTAATGTTTATTATAAAGTTTTGTTCATGAAAATAGTAGTGCAGCACTACACAGAAGTTAAACCAAATTAAACGTTATTTCTGCGTTTTCCGGTCCGTTTTTGACGATTTTAGAGAAATAATTAATGAAAATTAGCCGTTCATAGAAATAGTAGTGCTGGATTTGGAAATACTTGATAAAAAATATACATAAAAAATGTATTTAAAAAAAAGGTATTAGCAGTAAGTGTATTAAAATTTGTTATCAGTAAAATGATTTAAATTTTTTGAAATTGTATTCTTTTTTTTTATTCATTTCTATTATGTGCTCTCGTAACTACCTAATTTCATATTTCATTTCTATTTATTCGTACAGTTTGCCATGTTCGTTCCCTTTGACGTAGCCAAGCGCCACAGTTTTGACCTTCTGCTGTTTGTTGAACTCGGAAAATCGGGCAAGGACACCAGCCACAAGAGTTTTGTCAGGCTTGTGGCCTATAGCTGCTACACTGCTCACTGCTCACAGCTCACAGTTCACAGCTCACAGCTGCGCTGCTGCGCCAGCCATGCAAATAGCACAGAAGGCGTCCATTAATGGCTGCCAGCATTAGGAGCACATAAAAAACCGTGGATCTTTAATTAAATGCGGCAATAAAATTCAAATTCCAGCCAAGTACTTTGGCGCTTGCTGCTTGCTCTCTATAATATAGTTGTTATATGCGCGAGATTGAGTGTGTGTGGGTGGATGGGTGTGTGGGCGTGCCTAACTGCGTGTGCAATCGAGAGCTGCCCACTGTCATTGTCCTGATTGAAGTGCAATGACTCTGTCTAAGGCCAAACCTAAACGACATTCAAGAAAGCTTCACAAAACAGCAGCCTAAAAGCTGCACAGGGAGCGAAAGAGCGAGCTTTAAGCTTTAGCTGTGATTGTTGGCTATAAAACTGATAGATCAAGTAAAAGTTATTGAATATAATTCTAGAGGCATTTATGTTTTAGTTGTTTACTAATTGTTTATTAAACCGCATTAATATATTTTTTTTAATAATATTTAATATCTAATTTTATAATATAATATAGCATACATTTTAGTAGCTGATAAATATATAAAATGTTAAATTATATAAATATGTATGCAAATTTTTTATATTATTTTTTATTTAATTAAAATTGTATTTAAAAATGAAAATAAATTAAACCTAGCTTAGCTTAGCTTAAATATTGTTAATCAATTATTTATATCAACTAAATATCTACAATAACAATCTTCGCTTCATAAAACTCACAAAATTAAGCTATATCAAAAATATATGTATGCCAGTCGAACAACAAAAAGGAAACGCAAAGTTCAGCTCTAGGCGCTTGGGAGCGAGCGAGAGGCACAGAGTGAGAGTTTGGTGCGCGAGCGAGCGCCTCATAGGATGAAGAGCGAGCAGGCAGGCTGGCAGGCAGGCACACACAACACACAAAAAAGTGCTACACACACACGCGCACGCACACGCACTAAGAGAGAGCGACAACAAAAACAACAGCAACAACAGCAATGATGATGATATTCCACTTGGCCCAGATTATTTTGAAGGTCGCGCATTATCGACGGTCGTTCACCTATTTATTTGCCGCCCGACGTGCGCGCCTTCGTTTCTGTTCGTTAGCGCTCGGGTCGGCAGCGTTTTCGGCTGCCTGGTAGGCCCAAGCATATATACATATATACACACACACACATATATATATATGTATTTGTATGTATGTGTGTGTGTGTGTATATTTGAAGTGTTGTGTATAGAGAAACAGCCGTGGCATTAGGTGTATATTTAATCAGCAGTTTTTTTTATTGCTGTTGTTGTTATTGGGGCGCGTGCACATTGTGCGACAGTTGGCTCTTTATTATGTGTGTATGTGTGTGTGTGTGTGTGTGTGTGTGTGTGTGAGTGTGTGTGGTGGGTAGAGGAAATAACAAAATTATGCGGAAAAGCTTTGAAAGAAGTCATCCATAACCCATACGAACCGTATGCCTGCCTGGCCTTTCTCTCTCTCTCTCTCTCCCGCTCACTCTCTCACACTTATTTATTGGCGTATTTATTATGAATTTCGCTATGAATTGAATGTGTTTTTGCTTGTATGTGTTTTGTTTGCTAACACAACGCATTTTTGACGATGCGAGAGGCATAAACAAAACATTTATAAATACCAATATTGTGGAGGATGTATAAATGCACGTATGTACATATATATGTAAATGTATGTATAAGGACGTAGGTATATACATATATGGCATAATCTAAACGCTATTCATTAGCTGATGATAATAGTTACCATAGCAAATGCTTTGTTTTAGCACAATTTTAATACGAATTATTGTGATTTATTTTTATATTAAATATTAATTTCTTATTATTAAACAAAATAAATATATTTTATATATATTCTTAATATATGTATTTATATAATAATAATAATATATATAAGATTTAAATGAGAGAGAGGAAGATATGGGGCAGCTAGCTTAGACGTGTTTAAACGTACATATATAGGTTTTGTTAAGCATATACAGCTAGCAACAAAAAAAATCTAAATGAATAAAAATAAATTTTTAAAAATTATGTCAATCTTAATTGACGTTTCGACTTGTTTTTGTCAAATTTTGTTATTCAAAAATTTGCACTACTATTTTTATGAACACGTGTTATTAAAAGAATATATATATATATATATATATATATATATATATATATATATATATATATATATATATATATATATATATATATATATATATATATATATATATATATATATATATATATATATATATATATATAAATTCTTCTATACACCTATGTTCATAAAAATAGTAGTAGATACACTCAATTCAATTCCTCTGGCACAACTGGAGGCCAACAAGTGTGAAGAGTTAGCCAGCCACAAAAAAGAGGTGTTGCGGCTTAATGTCTTCTTATTAATTGCTTCTCTAGGCCAAGTTCAAAAACATAATAAAAAGTGGGTTTTGGCTATAATAAAAGCAAACAAAAGAAAAAGAAAAGCAAAACAATAACAACAACAGGCGAGGCGAGGCGAAAACAAAGTGTGAACAAAATGCGAAGCAACAAATCGATGGACCAAAAGGGCAGGAGAAACAAAGAAAAATAAAGAAGTAGAGAGAGAGAGAGAGAGAGGGAGCGAGAGAGCGCGCGAGCCAGAGAGGGCGAACAAGTGAGAATATTAAGGGCGACAGAGTCAACGCAAGACAAATTTGGGTGGGCAGAAATTGGAGACTCGGTACGGTTGTGTGTGGCGTTATTTTTAGCTCGGAAAAACAGGCAGGAAAACGCAAAGAGAGAGAGAGAGAGAGAAGGAGAGAGCGAGAGAGACAGGCAGTCAGTCGTTTAGGCCTAGCACAACAGTGCGTGCATTGAGCTTGAGCCTGGGAGGGAGGCTGTTTGGGTGGCTGATTGGGGCTGTTAGCGAGTGTGGGGGGTGTTTGACACATTGACCATGAATTTGAGTTTTGCGCCGCAACGAATTGTAACAGCTTGCTAGCAGATTTTTAACAAACTTTTACGCGTGGCAAGTTTCCAGCGAAATATGCAAAGTGACAAATGAATTTATGTGTGTGTGTGTGTGTGTGTGTGTGTGTGTGAACTTTTGAGGTAGGCTTCAGTGCGGTTCAGTTACATTCATTTATCATAATTAAGCATCTTAAAACTTGGCGCTGATTGCTGAAAGCCACCATAAATAGCTGAAGTATGCAAAGAATGCTTTTGCCTTTGCCTTTGCCTTTCGCCTTTGCCATTTGCCTTTGCCATTTGCCTTTGCCTTTTCTTTAGCTGTTTTCGTTTTTCGTTTTCTTTTCTGTTTTTATCAATATAACTGACAAATTCAATTACTTTATAAAAGGCGAAGAGATGCGACGCATTTGCGAGTGCCGAGAGCGCCGAGAGCACGAATTCCGCGAATTCTGAGCGCTTTTCATTAATAACACTAGAATTAACCGAGAGGTTACTGAAAGTCAAGGCCAAGCAATCAAAATATATATAAGCCAATAACGAAATGCCAACGAGCGAAATTCGACACACGCCACAAGGTTAGAAATAAGCGATATCGACGTAACAGATACCCTGTTCGGCCGAGGCATAGATACAAAGCGAAACAAAGGCAGAGGCAGCTCAATTTGTCAGTGGGTGTACCCCTTCAAGCTTATGATTTACAGGGTATGCAGTGGCAAGCGAAACGAAAAAAGAGAGTTAAAGTCGACAAAAAAAAGAAGAGACTTGACAAAGTGCTAATACGTGTGAGAGCTAAATGTCTATAAGCATACATACATACATACATATGTATATACATACATATATACATACATACATACACACATACATACATACATACATACATACATACATATGTATATACATACACACATACATACACACATACATACATACATACATACATACATACATACATACATACATACATACAAACATACATACATACATATGTATATACATACATACATACATACATATGTATATACATACATACATACATACATACACACATACATACATACATATTCATGTATGTATATGAATACCCGTTTGTTGGCTGCGTGGGCACTGTAGGCCCCCACTCCACTAACAACCCCAAAATTCCCAACCCTCGGGCAATTTAATTTCGGCTTTGTCTAAGCTGCTTAGACTTTCTATCTCTTGGTCAACATTTAATAACGCCATACAAGTGAAAAATGACATTAAATAAACAAAAAGAAAAAACCTGGAGAAATATTAGCGAAAAACTTTGCTAATATTTTGTATTTCAGCTAGCCGCAGAATTAAATTAATGTTGGGCTAAAGCCATAAAAGTCAAATCAAGTTTATGTAAATGGCCTACAAAATGGGGCAGCAAGCGACGCTAACAAATGTCCATTGTGTATCTATGGCTACTGACAATTGATAAGCATTTATTATAATTCTTATATATATATATATATATATGTCTTAGATATCCTTGATTCAGCGATAATCAGTTACACTATATATATATATATAGTATATATAGTTAATAGTATTTAGTTAAATCATAGATTATAGGAGTAGATATCATATGCGCTGCTAATCTCTGTCTATTATTCTAGCCTAAAGTCTATTATTAACAGCCGACAGCCACAACTTATTTTAGCGACAATTCACATCTATTTGACGCTATCTTAGTCCAGTTTGGCAACTACGTGCAGCTATAGCGCTTAGTTTAAAGCGTAATTAAATATGTTTTTTAGATTAGTTAAGAGCACTTTATTGATAGACAACAAAATAAGACAAATGGAAGTGCTCTAGTGGGAAGTACCCGACTAGAATCCACCCTGAAATCTGCGCTAAGCTGCTGTTTTAATCAGTTTAAGCTGCTTTACGCACTTTATGCAACAGAAGCTAACTACGACTGCTCCATGGAAGTTTAGTTGTTGACTAAATTTTGTTCCAGCTGTACTTTCTTAATGCAACTCTTAAAATATAATAATGCTAGACGAATGTGCGCTACTATTTCAAATAGACTTTTTAGAATTTTGGACAGAGTGAGTAGAGGTATGACATGGGAAATCTACAGAATTATCATAGTGAATTTTGTTTTAATGCTCTACAATTTATATCTTATAGACCAAGACAAATTACAAATTTTTACGCATAATAATGAATTGAGATAAGCTATCGAATAACTCTATAAGCTTGCTCTGCGTAAGATATATGAGGAAATGTATTCAAAATTTCAAGTCTCTAACTTTGCTGAGCTCATACGGACGTACAGATTGCTCATCTGACAGACTTTCCTAGATTGATTCAGCTTGTGGTCTTGATCAAGAATATATATTCTGTATGTAAAAACATTTTATGCGCTGAATTCCCATTTTCAAAAGGCTTAGCGCATATAAAACTACTTATAGAAAATATGCTAAGCTTGCATAAGAAATAGTTGCCAAATTAATAATAATAAAATATAAAATAATCAATAATTAAATAAAAATATATATAATAACATAATAATAAGCAATAATTATTTTATTTATCATTTATTTTTATTTATTTATTTATCAAAATAAAAAAAAGAAAATAAAATATTAAATATTCGAAAAAAATATAAAAAAATTAAAATAAAATATAAAATAAATTTTATTAAATAATAAAATAAAAAAAATAAATAAAGTAACAAATAATAAAATAAAATATAAAATAATCAATAATAAAATAAAATAAAAAATAATAAAATAACAAGTCATAATTATTTTATTTATCATTTATTTTTATTTATTTATCAAAATAAAGAAAATAAAATAAAATATTAAATATTCAAAAAAAATATAAATAATAAAATAAAATATAAAATAATAATTAATAAAATAAAAAAAAAAAATAATAAAAATGATAAATAAAATAATTATGACTTATTTTACTATTTTTTTTTGTTTTATTTTTGATTATTTTATATTTTATTTTATTATTTGTTACTAATAATAAAATAAAATATAAAATAAAAAGATAAATAATAAAATATCAAGTCATAATTATTTTATTTATCATTTATTTTTATTTATTTATCAAAATAATAAATAATAAAAAAATATTAAATAATCAAAAAAAAAAAAATAATAATATAAATAATAAAATAAAATATCAAATAATAAAATAATAAATAAAACTATATATTGCAATAAATAATAGAAATAAAATCATGAAATGCTATTATTTATTATTGCAAACATAGAAAACTATCAAAAATGTTCAATTCAATTCACTTTTCAAAGCTTTCAAAAGCTGTCAATGCTTGCAGGCAACTGCGGAAATTGCAACCTTTTGGGTACAAAATGCATTTGAAATTCGCTAGAATAAAGCTGCAGCGCAAAAGCTGCGCAGAGGCGCCAGAGCTTTGGCCAGCGCACCCAACTAGGTTGCATCACAAACTATTAGGGCAAAGCTTAAGCTGTGAGAGAACGGGCCAAAGCTCTGCAATGCAACTGCAACTGTTAAGCTTTGCTGCAACCACAACTGTTGGCAACTCTATGCAGCTTAAAGAGAGAGAGTGAGAGTGTGAGAGAGTGGGAGAGAGTGAACTATTATTAGACACAAGCCACAAGTTGTTGCAAGCTTCACGCACTGCGCGCAACAGTTGCAGCAAACGTCAGCTGATAGCAGCCAAACAGCTGCCCGAACAGGCAAAGCTCTGCGGAAGACCTTGACAGTCGAAGCCCCACCGCCCCACCGCCCAACCGCCCAATCTAGCCACCCACTAAATAAGCAACATAGCGTACATGCCGCACAAGGATCCGACTCTCAACTGTGGCATTGAGCTGCCCTTGATCGTTGGTAACCTTCGTGAAACCGTTGCACGCGTGTCCTGTGTAAGGTCGCCCAGCGTGCTCGTGTTGCACGCCTTGCAGCGTGCTAACTAATTGCTGCCACGCAGAAACAGTTGCCACCAATTGAACCTAATTGCAACTTAATTAGGTTTGAGTGACAGTTAGCAAAAGTTTCTAGTTTAGTTAGCTGGTTAAAAATGTCGTTAATATAGCGCTTCGGGCTGCTGCACGAAAAACGAGCCATTGCATCTGCCACCGCGTGCATGTGGCACACATGTGTTGCATCTTACGCTAACTGATTGCAACTTAATTAGGATTGGATAACTTTCTGCTTGAAATTGATTGAAAATGTGCTCAGTTAGCTGCAGCGGCGACTTGTGGCAAATTAGTTCACTGGAAATTGAGAATCAAGCTGAAGTGAAAAGCATCTGTAAGTAGCTCAAAACTTGAGAGTCTTCATAAATCGAGCTGCATTTCAATGCATTTACTCTTACGAGAAACTGACTGATTATCAGTTAAGGCATTTTAAGATTATTTAACTATTTCCATTAAATATCATCGAGTATAGTTGATGAATTGCTTGGCGCCTACTTCAACTAGTTGAAGTTGGCAATTACTTTAGAGCAAACAAAATGTCTCAAAGTCTTTGTTGAAAGTTACAAATGTGTAAATTAAAAAATAAACCAAGCTTAATCCTTATAAAATTTTAAAAGGATTTTCCAACTTGGCTTTAACTTGTTAAACTCTCAATCAGTTTTCTAAAACTTTGATTTTGATCTATTAAAATATATTTCTTGAAGAATCATTTTACAAGCTGCTCAGCAAATGAAAAGTATCTCAGAGTATTAGCTGACAGATAGAAAACTTTTGGTTTAGTACATGTCTTTTGCCTTTTTGAGTTTTGACCCTTTTGATCTATTTATATAAATCTTCTTTATTCTATTAGCATAGCAACATCAGACATTCACAATGATAAATCAAAATTATGTCAAGTATTTTGTGAAATTTAAAAGAGTTTGCTTCGAACTAAATGCAGCTAAAGCTGCATACATTTTCATAAGATTTTTTTTAAAGTTTCATTGCGATTAAAATTAAGTTTGCTGACTTCATAAATTAGTGCAATTTAAACGTAGTTAAATCTCGGCAACGCAATGAATCAAAGAATATTTTGCACAATTTTATAAAAGAAATAACTTTTAAATAAATGTAAAAACATTCTTAAAAAGTTCTCTAGAATAAACCTTCAATACAATATCTACATAGTCTAAAAATACGCCAGAGTCCAACAATAAAGCTGAACCATAAATGTATCTCAAAGTAATACTCAACAGATAAATTCAGTTGATGCTATACAAAAGCAAACTAAAAACTTAAAAATCCCCAGAAGTCTACCTTAATTTCATTTAATTTATTCATTAAAATAATGCATATTAATTTATTTGCTTCTTTCATCAACTGATTCAAAAGAATTACACCAAACTCCAACAATCCAGCCGAACTACAAAAATGTATCTCAAAGTGACCAAAGAACTTAACAAAGCCAACAACAATCCTTGAATCCTGCAGTAAATTCTCTCAACTGTCTTTTAATTTACAATGTATTTATCTATCTATATACGTATGTATATGTATATATATATAAGCGCTAAGGACTAACCAGGAGACTAGTCTGGCAAGCCAGCTGAGCCGCGAAAAGTATCTTCAAGTAGTTCAGTTTGTTCTTGCCTTTCTATGACTACGAGAATTGCTTTCGTCTTCGCCTTCTTGAGTCTATTTATCTATTTTGTTTGTACATTTTACAGTTGTTGTTGTTGTTGTTTTTTTTTTTATTACGCAAAGCGCACGCCAACGACCTTGACCATCACAATTTATTTTCATTTTACTTTTCGCTTGCTCGAACGCGCGAGCGAGAGAGAAAGAGAGGGCGACATAGAGAGTGCGAGAGAAAGCCACGCTATTTGCATCTCACTCTATCGGTCGTTTGCTCTACATGTAGTTGTTTGCCGAGCCGTGAGTGACACACATTTTTGTACCGAGAACACACAGGCCAACACATCTATATGCGTGTGTGTGTGTGTGTGTGTGTGTGTGTGTGTGTACGTGCATAGGTGCTATTTCCATTTGGCTTACACAAGACCCATGCCCAAAGCCTTCCATAAACTGCTTTTATTATACCCTGGTCGAAAAGCATTATAATTGCAATTGCAAAATGCTTAAAGCGCCTTGACATTGGCACTTTTAATCTTATAGGATATATAGAAATATAGTCGATATAACAATATATAATATTATATATAGTACATATTGTGGTGTTCATGAAAATAGTAGTGCGACAAAGCACTGACTGTTGTACAACAAAATTTCGTGATAAACACAATATATTGAAATGAATTTGTAATTTGTATGCTTATTTTAATCAGATTTTTAAATAGAATCTATAAATACTTTAGTTATTGTTTGAGAAACTGCGCGCTGGGCGCACTTGCCTGAGGAGTCTATGACTTTTGCTATTGGCACAATTCGTCGTAGACCGATTTATCTGAATGATTAGCTAAGCTAACACTATAAATTTGAAATCTTGTTCGACTTTATATAATATAAAGTTATAGCAATATGAAATATATTATATTTTGACAATATGAACAAGATTTTTATAACATTTCATATATTGTTTTGTAGTGCAAATTATTAAACTGCATAACAGATTTAAGCCATGAATATAATAAATATTTTTTCATTATATTATATCTTTTAATTTAGGAACAATATATTTTTATATATATAAAATCTTATTGGGCTTTATATACTATCGGAGCAATAGATAAAATTATTATTATGTAGATATATATTATTAATATTATTATTATTATTATTTTTATTTTTATTTTTATTATTATTATTATTATTATTATTATTATTATTATTATTATTATTATTATTATTTTTATTATTATTATTATTATTATTATTATTATTATTATTATTATTATTATTATTATTATTATTATTATTATTATTATAATTATTATTATTATTAATATTATTATTTTTGTTATTATTATTAATATTATTATTATTAATATTATTATTATAATTATATTACTTTTTTTTTTAATAATGTTTATATTTTGAAATATTTCATATTTTTATTTAATCAAATTTTTTTATATTTTGAAAAAAGTTAAAAAAAATCATATATTTTTAATAAAATAATTTGTTTTTTAAATCTTTAAAAAACAGTAACTTCCTCAATAATTTATTTCAATTAATATTAGACTCTTTCAATCCCTTCACTATAGATATGTAGCTTTTCTCATTTTGGCCACATCAAATCTCTTTTCCAATAATTTAAAAATAGAAAAGACGAAAATGTTGGCATAAACGAACAAGTTTCTGCCAAGATTATTGCATTTCAATTTTGAGTGAGAATAATAATTTCCTATGGAAATAATTGAAAATATTTCAAGTTGAAAATGCTCAACTCACAGATGCCCTGTAGTTAGCAGGAAAAGAATTGAAATAAACTTGACTTGGCCAAAAGAAATTCATTGATAATATGCATCAAAAGATACCCTTTGCACTCATATAGACACCTATGTTTACCTGTGCCACAAACATGTGTATTTAAACTTATAATGCGGAAGCAGTCGAGGCGCTGGCGGCCAAGCAATAAATATGCGAATCGAGTCGAGCGATCTCACCTGCCCGCAATGTATATAAAAATACATTTTCAATGTCGCACAACTGAGCAAAAGTAATGTGGGTGAGGTCAATGCGGCCAATGCGACGAACGTCGATTTGTGGGGCGGACATTGAGGAGCGGTTGGGGCCGGTTGGGGCCGCTTGGGGTTGTTGCAGCGACGTCAGCTGGCCAGCACAGTGGGCAGCCAGCCAAGTGTGCCCGATGCGCGGAAGTGAGCCAATTCGCCTGTTGGCCGGCCAACCCAGCCAAACCAAGCCAACCCAGCCAAACCAAGCCAACCCAGCCAAACCAAGCCAAACCAATTATAATTGTCAAAGAAATTTCATCATTCAGGCTGAGCAGCGTTGATGCCGCCGACTGACCCTGCCAGCCTTTTATATACAATGTATGTATGTATATATATTTTCTTTTTGTTTTTATTTGTTTAAAAATAGCTCTCAATTTGTGGGCGAGAAAGTGAAAAGCGAGCAACGCTTTGAATTGGGTTAGTCGAACTAAAAAACTAGAGAAAAGCCAAAACCGAAATCGATTTTCCCGCGCTGCTATTGACGCTCATCACATTATATAAGTACAATATCAATATCTATATATATATATATATGTATATACCTATATATGTACGCGTGTGTGTGTGTGTGTGCATAACTGTGTTTATATATTACGTATACGTCCCGTCGCCAGTTGGTTTTTGCCATTTTTAGCTGCAACGTTGACGCAGGCGACACGCTCAACTCCTTTCTGTCATTGTCCTCGCACTTGGACTTGGACCTCACTGACTACACAATTTACTAGGAATTCATGTTCTTGTCCTTGTTATCCAATGTCAGTTGAGCTGCTGTTGCCGCATCCTTGCCGCATGGCCCTGAACAAGAACTTGTCAACTGCAGAAGGTCTTTTGCACATATCGCATCATCACAGCCCACGTCCCAACGTCCCCACGCCCCCCCCCCCCCACACACACACACACTCTCCTGCTGCTCCTTTTCAGACAGCTCCCTTTGCGGTTCTGGTTAGCTAAAAAGTTACTCTTTGGCTACGTAATTTGATTATGTCTAATGCATAATGACAAATTTCTGCCTCACAGTATGATACTACGGAAAAGTTTTTAGCTCTTACGATTGATGTTGAATACATTTTAATTGACAAATGGAGCCTGTCAAACTGTGTACCCCAAGTTCAAACAGTTACAGCTGAGTGGGTTAAAGGAAGTTTTGAGTACATTACACCTAAATTACTTGAGTAAGCAGGAACAAATGCCAGCAAACAGAGTCCACAAACAGCTAGTTCAACTCTCTCTCTCTCACTGGTGATTACCTCCCATACTACTGCTTGCTAGTTTATGGGTTTATAGTACCTATGACCTTAAACTAAAGTACATATTTTGCGCCCCCCCCCCAGTGGCGCTTTATACAACCGGCCACCCCTCACATCCCACCACACCCATCGCATCCGCAACAACATTTGCATTTCAGTTGACGTGCATGAACCTGACATTGAACGTGAATGTGTTGGCAATGAAATTTTCTTACAGACATCCGTTGGGGCAGGGGGACGAGCAGCTAACACCCAATTGTTATTGTTGCATTTGGCCAGTGTGAATTGGAGGTCAGGTCAGGGCCATGGACTTGACATTTTTCCAATGGCTGTACGGCTCGTTGTGTAGGGATATTGTAGGTTAATGTGCTGAGTTAAGCACGGCTATATGTATATTCCAATTGGGTCCAAACAGATCTCAAATTGTAGCTCGAGCTAAGTTATTGACCTGAGTCAAGGACGCAAGCGTAAGCTGGCGTCGGGAGTTGCTTTTTTAGGCGCGAAAAATCCTCGAGGAGCTGCACAAAAATAGCGTGATATAAATAGCGCCCTAGTCTCAGTCTCAGTCTCAGTCTCTCTCTCTCTCTCTCTCGCTCTCTCGCTCTCACACTCTCTCTCTCGCTCTCTCTACCTGTTCTTGGCTGGGCCTGACTGCACGCTGATTTGTATTTATAAACTTCAGCCGCCAAGTCGTTGACAATATCAAGGTCTTTGCGTTGTTTTATTGTTTGCATTTGCAAAATGCTCTGCCCTGCGCTGCCCAGCCCAACGCCCTAGTCTCCTCTTCAGCCATTTCGCGTGCTGTTGTTCCAGTCGGCTGCGCTGCAGATCCCTGCAGAGAAGCCAACGACTTTTGCTTGTGGGTCAATGGCACTTGCAGGCCCAACAGTTGCGCTCGCCCTCTCTCGCTCTCCCTCTTTCTCGCACTGCACTCGCTTGCCCTTTTTATACGCGCTCTCACTCTCTCTCTCTCTCTCTCTCTCTCTCTCTGTCTTGCTTGCTCACGCGCACGCTTGCCCAACCAGTTCTGTTTTCGCTGATCCAGCTAATAAGCAGACATAGACTCGCCCGCTCTTCCTTCTCTTCTTCTCCGCTTTGCCCTTTTCCCATCCCTTTTGCGCCTGCCCTACATTGTGCATGGGCCGTCGCGGCGCGCACTCAGCGCTTCTTCGATTTGATTTTATGCTCGCTGCTTGTGCATGTTATCTGCTTTGCTCCCTCTTCTGCTTCTGCTTCTTCTACTTCTTCTTCAACTCGCTTTGACTCTGCTCTGCATGCTGTTTTTCCAAAGTTCAAGGTCTTCGCAGCGCAGTTCAACGTCGACGTCGCCGTCGTCGTTGTCGCTGTCTTCGTCATCGTCTGCACAGATTTTACTTCATTTGTTTTTGTTTTCATCATTTTTTTCTTTCGATTTCAGACCTTTGTCTGGCAATTCTCTGCGCGTTGATTTCGTTTTCGTTTTCCTTTACTCTTTTTTTTCGCTTGTCTTACACTTCATATAGAATTTACAAAAAAAAAAAAAAAAAATTCGCCCTTTCTGCTCGCTTGTTCTGCTCTGCTGGCTGGTTTAATTATTTGACTTGATTCCAGCTTTATTTATGCACTCTCTGCCGCTGACGCTGCTGCTGCTGACGCTGACGCTATCTCTGTCCTGCCTCTGTCTCTGCCGCTACCTCTGTCCTGCCTCTGCCCTTACTTACGCTCTCTCTCTCTCTCTCTCTCTCTCTCTCTCTCTCTCTCTCTCTCTCCCTCTTTCCCACAGCATGCAATTTGACTTTCGAGCCTCACTTATTCTCTACGTAATTAAGACGTTTCCGGTTCATGACCTAAATGTGTTATACAAAACGACTAGGGTGGCGGCGGGTCATAAACAATCTCTAGCTATATTTACTAAATTGTGAGCTAAATATATATATTAGCATTATGTAGCTACCCCAAGGCAGTTCTAATAATGCGCCATTCAAGTTCATCTGTTGCACGTAATTAAATACGTAAACTCAAGTACTCAAATGATATTTCCTCAATGCTGTCATACTGTCATGCTGTCTTTGGCCTTCTTTATTATCGGCAAATATCTATGCGGCTGTCTCTTGGCGCGCTCAGCTTCATAGAACACTGCGTGACCATTTGGGGGCTATCGCTGCAGAAACTCTGATGACTCAATAGGTTGAGAAATTTTAAACTTTTACCCAATGACTCAGAGGCGACCTTCAAACGATGCTGTCGAAGCAAAAAAAAAAACTTCATGTGGGTTTTATTTCTAGTGGGCAGTTGTAATATACATATGTAAGTGCCGTTATTCAAGTCATAAAATCAAATGTAAATATATAAATAAATATACAGCGGCTGGGATTACAAAAGACCTCGCCACGTAATCAACGCTCGAGTGGCCTAGTCGCTAGGTCCCGTTACTCAGCCTCGGTAATTGCAAACGCTTCCAACTTACAGAATGTGACGAGCGAGCAAGAGAGAGAGAGAGAGAGAGAGAGAGAGGAAGAGGGAGAGGCAGCAGGCGAGCGAGTTAAACTGACTCTCAAGTACAACACGTCACGTTGTAACTGTATCATGTAACTGTAATTGTCATCAAATTCGATTTTCGCTAATTGTCACAGTTTCTCAGCTGCCCGCTGCCCGCTGCCCGCCTCCCGCCCCGACCAACCTTGCAGGAAGTGTGCTAGATTTTTACGTTACGTTACGTTACGCCTTGCACTTGTTGTCTAATGTGTGGCATTGCCCGCTCTCGCTCGCACCGCTGGCAAACAGTCAAACAGCGCACAGATAAATCTATCTTATGTCCCGCTCGCTCTCGCGTGCGCGCTATTCTGCTCAGCTCTCGGCCGTCTGCTGTCTGTCGCTCTGCGCTGTCCTCTGCTCCGCTCTGCTCTGCTCTGCTCTGCTCTGCACTCCTCTACCCTCTTCACTTGTCGTTTGCTTTCAGTGTGTCACATTTTTGTGTTGTTGCCCGCCTTTTGCTTTTATTATTACTCGTATTATTATTTGTTGCTATTTCTCTTCCGCTTCTAATGCCGCTTTGCCGCGTCAGACGACGTCGAAATGACCTTGTGCTTCGCATTGTTTTTGTTGCTATTGCTGTTGCTGTTCTTTTATTACTGTTGTATTTGTTATTGTTGTGTTGTTGTGTTTTTTTTGTATTGCGCTCCCACTTGTAATTCGCATATTTATACAGTGCACATTATATAATTCTAAACAGGTTTTGTTCTTGTTCTTGTTGTTGTCGTTGTTGTTGTTGTTGTTGTTGTTTTCTTAATCTGGTCTGTTTATCCGCTAGATACACCTTGCACACCTTTTTAGCGTTTGGCTAACTGTTTCTTAACAATAAGTCCAAGTAAGTGTTGCTCTTGTTGTTTTGTAATTAGATTAAGTATCTTACTTAAGACTGAAGTGAAATGAGATTGTTTTTTGCTCAAATTAAATTTCAATTGTCATACGATCCAAAGCAACGTTAAACGTTTTATTCGAATAACAAATTGTATATAGGTATATATACATATATATGTACATATATAAGTACTTGCATAACGCCAAGGTCTTGTGATTACCAGGTAGGTTTCATAATATTATAGGTCATAATCAATTACTTTCAATAGTATTTGGTAAATGCAAATTACGCCTCGATTTGTAGGTATTATATTCGTATATATTAGTTACTGACACTGTTATACACAACTGTTATACACTCGCCAGTGTATTATTTAGTATATTAACAAGGTCGTCTAAGCCGGAAAAATAAGTTAAGTTGTTGCCAGCAGCGATTCGAATGAAAGTTGATTAGAACGCAATACGCCGAATCTCTCTCCCTCTCTCTCTCTCTCTCACTTTCGCCCACTCACCCACTCTCTCTTTCGCTCTCTCTTTAGGCAACAGATTTCCAAGTGCATTATTAAATTATATTTATTTATAATTTCGCTTAGTTGCTGCCGGGGCTGTGCAGACTAACCTGAGAGCACCATAAACAAACACCTGTATAAAGATGCGGTCTCATTAAATTAATTGCAAAATGCCTAATCAAATTCCAATCATTTGTGGTTCAACTAGGCAGATGTGCTAATCAAGTGAATATATGTATATTATATATTATGCGCTGCATGACAAATGCTCCTCAAAAAACGTTTAAAATATTATATTATATCATAATTATTAATATATTATAGAAAATATATGGCAACTAAACTAATGCAGCGAACTTGGCTAAAATATATATTTAAATTAAATAATTTTTTAATATTTAAATTTATATTTATATATATAGAATTATGGTATATGTATATGTGCATAGTATACGTGGCAGTATGAATCTAAGTCGAGATATATTCTTTGCAATATTCTATTAAATATCTTTTTTCAAAAAGATTTTATAGAGTTTATAGGTATGCGGAATAAGAGAGGTAGAATTTTGTATTTTTTCTAAAATATTTGAAGTGTACTTTTTATTTATTTTTTACTAAAATTTGTGTATAGATCTCAATTTGTATATTAATATATTTATATTATTTTTTATATTCAGTTTTATTTATATGTGATTATTTTTATTTTTATTGTAGTAAAGTTTGTGTATAGATCTTAATTTATATATTAATATATTTATATTATTTTTTTCATTAAATTTTATTTATTTATATGTGAGTATTTTTATTTATCTTTTACTAAAATTTATGTATAGATCTCAATTTGTATATTAATATATTTATATTATTTTTTATATTCAGTTTTATTTATATGTGATTATTTTTATTTTTGTAGAAAAGTTTTTAAAAGATTTTAATTTATATATTTATATTATTTTTTATATTAAGTTTTATTTATTTACGTTATTATTTTTATTTTATATTTATTGTACTCAAATTTGTATTAAGATTTTAATTTATATATATTAGTAATAATATATTTATAATTAAAAAATATTAATAATAATTTGTATATATTTATATTATTTATTTATTTTATTTATTTATATGTTTTTATTTTTATTTTTATTGTACTAAAATTTGTGTATAGACTTTTATTTATATATTTATATATTTCTTTTTTTTTTTAAGTTTTATTTATTAATGTTATTATTTTTATTGTATTAAAGTTTGTGTATAGAATTTAATTTCTTTTTTTTCTTGTTAAATTAAATTTTATTTATTTATGTGTATATTTATTATTTTTATTTTTATTCTACTAAAATCTGTATATAGATTTCAATTTATATATTAATATATTTATATATTTCTTATTAAATTAAATTTTTTTTATTCATTTGTATATTTATTTTTTTATTTTTATTACTCGTACGAAAATCTGTGTATAGATTTATAATTATAATAATTAATATTTGTTAATATTATTTGTTAATTATTTTAAAACATTTTATTTATTTTTATAATTAATTTTAAAATAAATCGTATTTATTTTTAATAATTAATATTTTCTTTTATAAATTGTTTATTATTTTAAAACATTTATATTTATTTAAAACATTAATGTTAAATTAAATTTTATTTATTTTTATATTTATGCTATTTATATATTTATATTTGTATATATTTTTATACTTTATATTTATATTTAATTAGTTTTTTATTTCTATAATATTTATGCAGTTGGAGCAAATGATTTTTATTATTTTAGAAAAATATTTGAATTTAAAGATCATTAAAAAGATAAGTTTTTATTTTGTTTTGAGTGAAAGCTTATTGTTATTATATATGTGAATATTAATAATAATTCTAAAAAAATTATTAAATAGATATATTTATATATTTTATAGACTAAATTCTTCACACAACTCACAAAAATATTTAAACTTAAAAATATATGAATAAAACCTTTGTTTTCTTTATCTTAAATATTATACGAATGCATACAAATGTACATACAATAAATAATATATATATGACTATATCTCAAATTGAACTGATAAATATTTATAATAACATCAGCTATTACGCATACGCTTTGAAGATAAACAACTGTGCAGTGAGGTGTTGGCATATCAATATTATTAATTCATTCATATTTCATTGTTTTGATTGACTGCATTAAAGCTTTTCCTCGAATGCGTCTGCGTGGACAAGCGCTCGCATAACAATAGTGAAAACAAAATGCTTTTGATTGGCAAGCGCACACGCACACGCACGCACACACACACAGAGAGAGAGAGACTTTCAATCGAATTAAGTATACAAACAGACGCACACACACACACACACACACACACACATACAGAAAGAGAGTGAGAGTGAGAGTGGGACAGCTGATAGTCGAACGCTTGAGATCTATCTCTGTGCGAGTCGCAGCGTGTGCGTGACATTGACATTGAAATTGCGCTGCGCTTCGATTGAATTGAGGGCTTTCAGCTATGGCAGGCAGTCTGCCTGACAGCAGCCAGCAGCCAGGTAATACACACACACAGAATGACAGTCAGACAGACAGACTGGCCTTATTGGCCAACACTTTCACAGCCATCGACCCATTTAAAAGCCACATAAATCTATCTTGACTCAAAACAGCAGCCAGCAGCACCCCAGTTGGCCTTGACTTTTATTTACTTAACTTTTAATAAGCGGCAACAAATGCCAGACTTGTTTATTTATTAGCCAAGCGACAGTATAAAAAAATAAATAAGAAAGCGAGAAATAAAATTAAATAAAATGAAATTAAATAAATAAATAAAAAATCAGTTGCCGGACGGGCCGGCCATATGTGTGCTCATAGAAATACATATGCATGCATATATATATATATATATATATATATATATATATATATATATATATATATATATATATATATATATATATATATATATATATATATATATATATATATATATATATATATATATATATATATATATATTTGTATTATATAAATTTATGCATGTATAACATTAGAATGCCGCTGACTTGGCAGCCGTTCGCGCCGTCGTCTACAACTGTCACTTTTAACTGGGTCTCTGGCACCTTCGCTGTGAAACAGGTTTCCAGGGTAACTGCCGCATCATCAAAAACATCAAAAAGAGCCCTAACATACAACTTAATCACAGCTAAATGTATAAGGAAATGCAACCAATTTGCTGAAATTCCAATTAAATTCCAAAACATTTCAATGCATAATTTTATTTTAATTTTATTTTATTTTAATTTAATTTTATTTTTATTTGAATTATTATTTGATTTTAGCTTGATTTTTATCAATTTTATTCATATTAAATAAAAATTGCTATTTATATTTTATTTATTTATAAAAATTGTGTTTTTATAAAAATATAATATTATTTATATTATAATATTATATTGTGATTTATAAAAATATATGAGTAAAATGAAATTTTTATGCATTATAAATTTACCAATATATAACAAATAAAATTTTAATAAATAATAGATTAAAATTTAATTAAAATTTTATTAATTTTAAATATTAGGCGCGAATTTCTATTTAGTTTTAATAAATTTTAATAAATTCACTTATAAATTTCAAAATATTTTAAATTTAAATTTAAACATGATTTGTTTTAAATCGAAAATTTGTTGAGTTTATTCAATTTGTTAAATATTAAACTCAATCTATTTTAATTTATAAAATTTATTGAATATAAAATTCAATTTTTTTTAATTTATAGAAATTTAAAAATTTATAATTTATATTTAATTTTTTTTTTTAAATTTATATACATAAAACTTAGTTTTTATTTGAAAAACTATTAAATTTTTTGTTAAAAAAAAAAAATTAAAATATTTAATACGAGCAACAAAAAAATTTAAATATTTGAAATTTACTCAATAATATGTTTAAAATATTATTTTTCTGTCTTTTATGCATACTTAAATTAATTTAAATTTTTTTTTTAATTTGAATAATGTAGTTTAAATTTTAAATTATATTAAATTTAAATTTGAAACATAAAATAAATTAAATTTGAAGTTACTTTTAATATTTAAAAGTATATTTAAATTTTATATACTTTATATATTTAGTGTAACTTCAATTTTAATTTAAATAAATTTTAAATATAATTTAAATATACATATATAATAGTATTAAATAAGAATAATAGTAATAAATCATAGTATATTTAAATATACATATATATTTTTTATTGAAGATATCGCCCATTCCAAAATTGTTGACAGAACGGATATGCTCGCTTAACTCCAATACATCAACAATGCAAATTTATTTTATTTGATTTGTTTTTAAACAAAATATATATATGAATATGAGTATGTATATATATATATATATATATATATATATATATATATATATATATATATATATATATATATATATATATATATATATATATATATATATATATATATATATATATATATATATATATATATATATATATATATATATATATATATATATATATATATGTATATATCAAACAAATCAAAAGAAAAGGCAGAGGAAACATTTTTTGTATATGTTCCATGTATTGTTTTGATATGCATATAGATTTATATAGGGTATACGCATATCTCTATAAACGTATACGTAATATTTAGCATAATGTGCAGAGCTCAGCATTCAGCACACATATTATATAAATAGATTGATATATTTTATAATGAAAGCAAATTGCTTATATTTGATTAGAGTAAAAAATCAATTAAATATTAGAATTTTTATGATATATAGATCGAAGAGAGAGAGAGAGAGAGAGAGAAAGAGAGAGCTAAGGAAAAAGGGCGAGCATAGAGAGCATTCTTACAAGAGCTATTTAAATAATTTTATTTAAATTAATATTTTATATATTTATTTATATATTTTGTTTTTAAATATTTAATTTTTCTTTTCAAGGCAAACCAAGAGCTTCATCTTTCTGGCTTAGATTTAGCTAGAGAAAGAGAGAGAGAGAGTGTGTAGCATATTCCCAGCTCAGTTTTTTTTTTTCAGCATAATTTTCAACATATTCAGGGTATTACGCAGTCGTCTACTGCCACAGCTACTCATAGGAGCTGTAGGAATTCTGAATTCGGAAAGCTGAGCGCGCCAAGTTTATTCCAGTTGAAGTTCAAGGTAAAAGCCGCAGTCAAATAAAAATACAAAATATATATATATATGTATATATGTATATAGAAAAAAAAACGAAAGAAAAAAACAAAACAAAAACAAAGAAACAAAGAAATAAAAAAAAAACAGACACGCAAAAGAATTATCGTATATACAAATTTAACAAACACAAACACAACAAAGACAAATTTCGCAGCCTTGACAAAAAAGCACACACACACACACACACACACACACACACACACACACACAGGCACACACATGTCAAAATTGGAACGCAAAGCAAGCTGGAGCAGGGGGCGGGCACATGGGCGAGGTAGGCGTGGCCCGAAAACAATTTCAATTTTAAATTGATAATTAAATTGCAAATCAAATGCGAGGCGTAGTTCAGCATAAAAAAAAATTCTAATAAAAATTATAAAAAAATATTTATATATAAGAATATTTATATAAATATATAATCTACATGAATATATATAAAATCATATATATATACCTATCGAGCGTGATGTAATGCGTTAATTTGACGCCTTTTTTTTAATACGCTGAACGAACTGTGCAATGCATAAATCAACGATTTTATAAGCATTTCCGCTAAGTTCGCTACAAGTCTATAATACTATACTATACTATACTCTACTATGCTATATATAGTAAATGAATATTCGATTTGATCGTATATTTGCTCTGACCTTTTCTAACTGTAAATGCAGCCGTTAGAGCGACATGCCTGTTAGCTGATAAATGTATATATCTATCGTTATTCATATATCTATATATGTTTGTTCATCTATCTGTGAAAGCTGCTTGACTTGACTAAGTAACTGTTAAACAGCTGCATAAGCTGTCGACGCACTCGGCCATCGAACATAATACATCAATTATAAGATTTACACATGGCTTTACACTGTCCTGCACGATGTTCAGTTGACTCAAGCGCGACTTTGGCCACTGTTAAAATTTGATATTCGGTTTCAGTTTAGGCGTGAAATCTAACTACTAAGAGTTGACAGAGTTGCAACTTTATTTTTAGATATTTGGATATTTCTTTTACTATGCCAACTTCTATGAAATTTTATAAATTATTATTTCGGTAAAACTGAAAAATAATTTACCTAAAACTGTTAAGCAAGAAAAACTAAGTAGATAATAGAAAATGTTAAAAAAAACTTAATTATTTATTAAGATATACTGTAAGGCGGCCTCTGGACGAACCGCCTACATGTAAGGCTTTAAGATAGTACGTAAGTTTGTTAAGAAAGCATAAAGTATATTAAGATAGCAAATAGGTCCGGTGAGCGCAAGCAATGAATGAATGAAATGAAGTAGAGCATAGAACGTAAGATAGATGAAGAAACATCGCTGAAGTAGATGGTAAAATATAAGTTAGATTACGATTTAGCTAAGGCCGTTTCAAAATAGCGGCTTGAGCGCGCGCAACGATTTAATTAATTAACCCAGTAGAAACTAATACTGGCGGATCGACGTGGCGAATCCCGTCGAGAGCCTAAAGTCGCATTACTAATCGGTAGTTGTAGCGTGGCCACGACCCGCTCGCCGTCGGCTGCAGGGCAGTGCACGTTGCTCGCCAAAGCTACTACCTCCATTGGGGCCCCCATCTTAACTAACCTATAGTCTGACCGAGGCGACGTCCCGGTCAGGTGTGTAGAAAGCCCAACCAACCACTCTTTCCTATCCCTTAAGCCCGCGTCCCAGCACTCTGGTCAGATTGAGATCTGCCCCGGCTGGAAAGTAACCTTATAATACCGTCTAGAATGCGACTTTTATGCACTAAAGCTAAGCTTAGAATACTTAGAGCTCTCTCTTACTTAGAGATTATAATTAATTAAAAATATATTTTCATCATCATATCATATTTGATTGTCTTTGATCAGCTAAAAGCTAATGATCTGATGCATTTCTTATATATATACTTATATACAATACTTATAGATTTATAGCTAAGGAAAATGTCTAGGATTTTCTAGCCTTAGCTTAAGTAATAACTAATAAAAATTATTTTTATTTTCAATTATATATAATCTGTAGCTAAGAAAGTTCTCAAAATGTTCTAGTCTTAGCTTTAGTAATATTTATATTTTTATATATATTTTATATTTTCAATTAGTCATGATCTGTAGCTAATGCAAATGTCCAAATATTCCAGCTATAGCTTTAGTAATATTCATACCTACTTATTTATATTTTCGACTATTTATGATCTATATTAATGTGTAAGTATTCTAGCCTTAACTTAGGTATTTTTAAGTCGATATGAATATCAAACGTGATGATGACGATGCTATTATATATACATATATTAGTTATGGAAGGTATATTATATTTATATATCTGCCACATAGAGCATAAAAGTCCTATGCGCATACAAGTCTATGTCTAATATTACCCATTTGTCTAAAAACTATATAAACCAAATCAGATAAAAAATATGTAAAAAAATTTTAGATTTCTTTGATCACGTTTCGAACTGCTAACATGCAAAATGCTGTATTTTTGGTTTCGAAAAGTTCCGATTAAAAATTTTGTTTAATTTCATAGAATTATATATATATTTTCAGCCAGCTTTTTATATGCCTAATTTTTTTAAGATCAATTTTTAGTATATCATAATAAAAAACTTGAACATTTCTGGCACGTTCCATGCTATACTTCCATATGCTATATTTTTCGTTCTTTAATTTTGCATTTTTTTTATTTATTTAATTTTATAGCAATTTAAAAATTTTTTTAACAATTTTAAAACGTCTATTAAAATTTTTGTACATTTTTTTTAATAAATGCAATAAATAAAAAAAAAATTTCAATAAACTTCTTAATTTGTTAAACTTTGCAGCAAAGTTTTTACTGTCGCGCTATCGGCTAAATTGCGTGCATTTAAGTGTTTGTATTGTGTGACAAGTTGCGTCCAGGGTCAACGGGTAACAGTTACAGTTACAATATGTATACATATATACATATATCTATATATACATATACATATACATATATATATATATAGATATACAACATATATTGCTGTTCAGCTAGGGCATGTTTTGTTAAGCTAAATCGCTTCACTTACCTAGATCGGGAATTGAGCTGGACGGCTCTTCGCCGTTGCTGCTGCTGCTGTTGTTGTTGTTGTTATTGTTGCTGTTGTTGTTGTTGTTATTATTATTATTGTTGCTGCTGCTGTTGTTGTGGCTGTTGTTGCTGCTGCCCAGGCTAGAGGCGTGCTTCAGCTTGGGCGGCGGCGGCGGCGGAGGTGGCCGCATAGCCGAGCTGTTGTTGTTGTTGTTGTTGTTATTGTTGCTGTGAAGATGGTGTGTTGGCAACTGTTGCTGACAGACATTGTTGCTGCTGCTGCTGCTGGAGACGATAGGCGTGCGAAATATGTGCGCGGACGAGGACGTTGCTGGGCAGGTGGAGGCGGAGGAGGAGGAGGCGGGCGAGGCGCTGCTGGAGCTGACATTGGCAATGACATGATGTTGCTGTTGTTGCTGTTGTTGTTGCTGTTGATGTTGCTGCTGTTGCTGATAGTGGTTGGCAGCAATAACATTGACATGCCGTGTGCTAGTGCTGACCACATATTTGCGAGCGGCCGCTGTGGGCGGCGCAGCGTTAACAAAGAGCTGCTGCGGCGCAGGAGGCGGCAGCGGCGGCGGTGGCGGAGGCGTGGCTGGCGGCGTCTGCTGTCGCTGCTGCTGCTGTTGTTGCTGTTGTTGCTGCTGTTGCTGCTGTTGCTGATGTTGCTGTTGCTGCTGCTGCTGCTGCGGCTGCTGTTGGTATTGCACATGTGACGGCTGCTCTGCATAGGCGCGCCTATTGATAACGGGCGAGACGGGCGCGGAACGCGAATGATGATGCAACGGCGGCGGCGACACGGAATGGCGACGTGCAGCAACATTGCAAACGCTGCTACCGGACAAAGATTCATCATACAGGCGACCGTCGCGTATGACGCGCACAGCAGACGAGCGTTGTTGATGCAGCTGCAACTGTTGCTGCTGTTGCTGTTGCTGTTGCTGCTGTTGCTGCTGCTGTTGCTGCTGCTGTTGCTCTTCTAGCTGATGGTGCAGTGGAGGAGGTGAGGCAGCAAGGCTGACAGCTAAACGTTGCTGCTGTTGTTGCTGCTGCTGTTGTTGCTGCTGTTGTTGCTGCTGCTGCTGCTGCTGCTGTTGCGGTGGCTGATAGTGCGTGGCGGAGGGGCTGGCGGAGTGGCGCCTCGATAGATGCCCATGCGACTGTGTGGCAGGCAGCGTGCGCGTTATTATGATCTGTGGCGCAGCTGTTGCTGTTGCTGTTGTTGCCTCTGTGTAGATGTGCTTGCTGGTGGCACGTTGCTGTTGCACATATTCCACGCGCGGCGTCAATATCACCTTCTGTGTGCCGCCGGGCGTCGTCAGGCCCGTGGGCTGGCGCGGCGGCACCGTCTGCACCTGCACATGCGTATAGCGCTGTGGCACATTCACACTTGCAACATTGTTGTTGCCACCGACACTGTTGCTGTTGCTGCTGCTGCTGCTGCTGCTGCTGTGGCTGCTGCTGCTTGGCTCCGTTTGGCGTCGCTCCTGCTCCTCCAGCTGCAGCAGCTCAAAATCGATGGGCTCCGTTTTGATGTGCTTGGCATTGCTGCTGGCAGCGGCGGCAGCGGCAGCAGCTGCCGCTGCTGCTTCCATGCACTTCAGTTTCTTCAGCATGTTGGCAAATCTAACTGTTATCCTCTCTCTCTCTCTCTCTCTCTATATATATATATATATATATATATATCTATATCTTTGTATATATATATATATATTTATTTGAAATTGTCTGCTTATTGGATTTGATCCTGAATCACTTTGCGTTGTGTTGCCTCTAAATCTGCCTCTAGTTAATAACTCGCTGCTCTTCAGCTTCTTCTTCTTCTTCTTGTAAAAATCAGTCTCTTCTTCTTTACACTTGTTGCATATATATTTTTGTGTGTGTGTTTTCTTTTTGTTTTTGTTTTCGTTTTGTTTTTCTTTTTGGGATTATCAAAATGTTTTCAGCCTTCAAGTTGCAAAGTTGTTTTCGTAGTTCCTAGAATATTGTTTCTTACTTCTCTAGCGTTGTCCTTAAACCTGCCCAGATCTAGATAGCTATATATATAGTATATATATAGTATATTTATATATGCTTGTTTTATTTAAATATCATGAGGCCTTGTTGTGATTGAGTATGCTATGAATGCTCAATGCTTATAACTAATAATACTTGTTCTGGTTCTCTTGACGTCTCCACAGCAGCTGTATTTGTTTTGTTTAGATGTGAGTATGTTGTAGGTATTCTAAGTAGCTGGAATGAGGAAGCGGAAGGAAGACAAAATAAGTCAATAAAATCATTAAATTTATATAAAATATTTATTTTTAATATTATACAAATAAAAATAATTATATTTTAGTATAAAAAAGGTGAATAAATTTTTTTAATAAAATAATAATTTAATAAACTATAAAAATAAATAAATTATAATAAATAAAAAATCATATAAGTTAAATATAAATAATAAAAAAAAAATCAAAAAAAAGTATGTATATTATATAATTCTAAAAAAAAATATATTATTCTAAAAATACATATATTAATATTTATATAATTAATATTAAAAAAAAAAATATATACATAAAATTTAGAATAATATAAATAATTTGTATATATACTTTTTTTAAGTTTTTATTTGTTTTTATTACTTATATAAATTTCTTTTATTATAATTTATTAATTTTTTTTTAGTTTATTCGCCATTAATAATTTAGACATACAATATTTTAATTTAATATATTTACCATTATATTATTTTTTATATATTTTATATTTTTTATTATATTATTTTTTATATATTTTTTATATATTTTATATTTTTATTTATATATTTTTTTAGTCAGTTATTTATATTTGATTTATATAATTTTCGTATTTATCAAAATTTAAATTTATTTATTTTATAGTTTATTCCTCATTTTAATTTCGCCATATAATATTTTTTATTATATTTATTTTTTTTTTTCGTTATATTTGTTTATATTTAATTTATATTATATTTTATATATAATTTTTACTTTTTTGTTTTTATAATTTAGTTCTATATATAATTTAAACACACTTTAATTTAATCATTTTTTTTTTCGTTATATTTATTTTTTTATTTTTATCATTTTTATATTTAATAAAATTTTAATTGGTATTTATTTTATAGTTAATTCCCAAATATTTATTTATTTTTCATTAAATAAATAATAGTTAATTATTAAAATAAAATAATATTAATATAAAATTAATAATAATATTAATAATAATATAATAAGAATAAAATAATAATATAATATTAATATAAAATTAATAATAATATTAATAATAATATAAGTAATATTTAAAATAAATAAAAAGAATATATCAATCGGTTATGACCGACTGCACAATACTCGTTCACGTTTCAGAAACAGTCGAATCATTATTCAAGCTGGAGTCTGCAGTTTTCTGTAGCTGTAGCTTGAAAACTTTAGAAACTACCGATTTGCCACGCCCTCAATGGGAATAGCTATATCTAGCATATATTTTCGATCTTAGCCTGTCTAGAATATAGAGATTGCAAATTGTAAGTCTCTGGCTCTAAGCTGTCATTATAGCGTTTGTGGTATACCAGCTCTAGTTATGCTCGATCTGCCACGCCCCTAGTGGGCGTATTGAAAAAATCTTAATACCTTACAAGTCGAGTATGCCCAGGAGGAATATACATATATTCCGAATTGCTCTAGTCTCTAGCTTCCATAACGCACAAATGGTTTGCGTGCAGTCTGAGTGATGAGAATCCAATATACCCTCCTTTTGGCAGCGTGAACGAGCATTCTTATATATATATAATATAGTATATAATATGATAATATATTTTCCCATGCAATTCATGCTCAATCTCAATTCTGTTGTTCTTCATATTTTATGCTTTTAGCTTCCTCAACAATTTCCACTTAATAAACCAAAACAAAAAAAAAATGTTGCCAATTAGGCAACGTCACTTACTTTTTTTTATAAATAATTTATAGACCTGATTGATTGTTTGCTTGATTGATTGATGAGTTGATTGTTGATTAATAATGCAAAATATATATTTATATATATTATGTTATGCAATTATTTAATGCATTTCGTTGAAACATAATATTTATGTGCTGATATTTGTTTGATGAATACTTGAGTTGAGTTTTCTATATACATATATGTATATATATATATATATATATATATATATGTATATATAGATGTATATCGATTTATATTTAAACTGTTGTTATTAATTATTTATTTATTATGTATATAAGTATATACGAGTATTGTGTGTTATAATTATGACAATTAGTCAGCGCTTGATAACATTTCAATTAAATTCATTCACTTTTTGTTTGATTTCTCTCCAAAAATATAATTTATATATATATATATATATATATATATATATGTTGTACAGGTGTATATTAATAATATATATTTATTTTTATTTTTATAATTTAATTATAGATGTTTTGCACATGAAACACAACGCGTCAGTTGCCTGTTAATTAGTATTATTTAATTTTATTAAATTTTCTTTTTTTGTTTAGTAATTTTTCACCTGAGCATTAGATTTATGAATATTGTTGTTGCTGCTGCCGCTGCTTCCTCTTTTTCTTATTTATTGTAGAACTGTTATGGTTTATAAACACCTTTATAAAAATATATTTATATGCAGTTATGCTTTATGAACTCCAGAGAGTTTTAGCTGAGCTTTCCTTGCTGAGCGTGAGCGTGATTACGTTGTTTATGTCACTTTCACTTTGTTGTTAATTATTTTATTTATTTATTTATTTATTTTTATTTTTTTTTATAATTTTTTATTGTATTTCTGCTTGGCGTATCCTTTTGTCGTATTTAGCTTTTATGTTGGACATTGGCACTGCGCACCTGGCGAATAATTCACGCATTTATTTAACAGGTAAAGCTTATTAAAACACATTGCTATTGGCCCAGTTGCTTGAATTATGTTTACAGAAATTTAACTACAGCTGTTTGACGCAGCATATTAGCTTCTCTATATTATTGAGATTTGTTTCTTATTTTTCTCTCTCTCTCTCTCTCTCTCACTTTCTCTTTATCTCGCTTTTAGTTTTGCAGCAACAGCTGGGCGCAGCTGAAGCTGTGTTGGGGGCGTGGCTGAATGTGGCTCAATATGTGAAAAGTGAATATTTGTGAAAATTCAATAGGATGACATTGGCTCTGCCTTTGGCTCTGACTCCGACTCTGACTCTGCCACTGACTCTGACTGTGGCTGTTGGCTATGGCAATGGTGCTGACACTGACATTGAGGGCCTAGGCAGCGCAGCGTTCAAGAGCAAGGTGAAGAGGCAACACAGCTAACGGCGACGAGGTTGTGGACGAGGACGAGGACGAGGCACGAGGCACGAGGACTTGAACTGCCAGCCAACAGCTGTTCGGGCTGCGATTGCTGCGACCGTTGGACGCTGCACAAGGACAAGGACACAGCGCGACGCGAACGCGAACGCGGACACGGACACGGACACGGACACACGGATTCAATGTTAACCAACTTGCAACACTTTATTATCGTATTCGTTGACAAATTTGAAATTTTTTAATATTTCTTTATGTTTGGCTGCCTTCGGTGCGGTCTGCATTTGTTGCACATTTTTTGCCTTTTTTTAAGCAGAAATTAATTGATTTGAATATTTAATTAGCGACGGCGATTTTTGGGCTGTTGATATTGTTGTTTTTCTTTTCTTTTTTTTTTTTGTAATATGTTTGATTGATGGACGCGCTTTTAGAATCGCGACCGCTACTTGCGCCGTACTTTCTCTGACTGAAACTGAAAATCGCAAAAAGCTTGCAGCCTGAGAGCAGCAGAACCGAACATCACTGAGAGAGCTGAGAACAGAGCGCTGAGAACAGAACAGAACAGAACGTACGAGCGAGAGCAGCGTAGCAATACGAAAAAACCTGCTGAGCGAGTAACTGTGTGTTTGTGTCTGTGTGTGTGTGTGTGTGCGAGAGAGCGTATGCGTGTGAGTGGGCGAATAAGCTGCACAATGAAAGTGAAAACCGTTCGTTTGTGTGTGTCGTTGTATGTGTGCGTCTGGCTGCAAAGTGGGCACGTCTGACAGAGCGAGGAAGCCCCGCTAACCGACTGTCATGAGCGCGAGCGAGAGAGACAGAGAGGAAGCAAAAGTGTGTGCCTGTGTGTGTGTGTGTGTGTATGCGTGTGTGAGTGCGAGAGAGCGCGTGAGCTTGCGCTAAGCAAACGAGGAAGCAAAGCCAAAAATGCTGTAAAGAATACAAAAAGCAAAACATAAATAAACAAAAATAAACGCGAATGAGCGGACGAACGGCAAACACGCACAAACCAAGTTTCGTTTCTTTTTTTTTTTTTATTTCATTTTGGGGGTTAACAAATTGTGGCATGGGTAGGGTCGACGAGAATTTTAATGGAGTTGCCACCCAGTTGGGGTGTAAGAATAATGAATAATGGAATAAGGGTAGTTCGCTGTGTATACGAGGCGAAGTCGGAGTGGGCAGCAACTTCCGCCCAACCACAACACCAACAACAACAACATGGAGCGAAACAGTGCGTATGAGCAATATGCGTTAGAAAACGACTTTGACGAACGGACAGACGGAGTCACGCATTGAGGTAGGTTCGTATTTGCAAGAGACTTAAGGGAAGTCGAATGTGGCACAATTTTATTACGTTTTGTTTTTTTTTATTGTACTTTGAGTGTGAATTCATTCAGTGGCTCGAACACTGAACGTGGCACGTTTCAGAGCTGATGAATTCGCATTAGTCAATTCATAAATTATGAAAAAAAAAACAGAACAACAAAAGCTTCCGTAAACGTCAAATCGTCAGAGTCACAATTTGACCCCAAACACAACGAAAACAAAATAGCAACGACAGCAGCGACAAATGAGCAATAAAATAATTGCACATAGACACACGGATGCACACAAATGCATAAACAAGCGCCAGTGACAAAATTCAATAGCAAAGCAATCAATAGCAAAGCAAACGCAGTCTCATGAATGCAGTCTCACACACAAGCGCACGCACGCATGCATGTATGTGTGTGCATATTGCAAACATAACAAACGTATTGACCTTAACACTGAATGCTTATTGCTGACAACGCGCCGCTCCACATACACACATTGCGAAGAATTTGAAATAGAAACTCAATAGCAAGAGAGCGCAAAAAGAGCGCAAGCGAATGCAACTACTGAGCGGAGCGTGTGTGTGAGAGAGCGAGGCGCAGCTAGCGCGTGTTTAGTCAAGTTCACCAATACCAAGGCAAGGTTAACAGCAGTTGTCGCTGTCGCTGTGTGTGTGTCAGTGGCGCACTTAACAGCGCGTCTACAGCGGCGCTACAGTTGAGCGAGCAGCGAACTGTTAAGAAGAGTTTCGCTAGCTGCTCGCGTGTGTGTGTGTGTGTGTGTGGGTAATTGGAGTTGCAGCCCGCCCCGTGTGTATAGACCAGACATTGAAGGTTGGGGGGCCTAATGAGGGTTGCAATGTCTGGAGTTTTAAAGTGTGTGCGCCATTTGTGAGCGCTGCTCTGGAATGAGTCAGACATTTTGGGCAGGCTAACAAAATAAGAAGAGAAGCTTCTTATGATCCTGATAGTGAAAGGTCAAATGGTATAGATGGGGATCAGAACAGAAAAAAAACACCAATTTGGCTATGCACAATATTCTATGGTTAGTTTGGAATAGTACCGTTAATCAGCAATGCACTGTTTTGCAGTCTCTTTCATTATCCTCTCTTCGTAGCACATATTCCAATTGTCTCCACAAGGCAGCAGCACCGGCACTCTGCTTGACATTGATCATTGTGATCACACACAGACACAAACACAGACACACGTTAAGCACAAAACAATTGAAAGTTAATCTCATACCGTCAGACTAGAGCAGGCTACAACAATAACATTCGTGTGAGATTTGGCCTGGCAACTGGACGAGTGGAGAACCAAAATGCAGAACAAACGTGCGACATGACGTCGTTAACGCGACTGAAACGAGACAGAAATTTGCAAAAGTGAAAAATTCTACTTTCAATATGAAAACCAAACTGCGAATTTGTGCAGCAGCGTCGACTGCGGCAGCGACAGCGGCAGCAACAGCAACAGCAACAGCAGAAGCCCAGACACTTACACTAACACATCTATACACACACACACACACACGCAGACTCTGCTGCCGCCTGGTCGCATTGGTTGGGCGGGAGTTGTGCACGGAAGAATGGCCAAAGCCGAACGCAGAACGCAGAAAGCTGAAAGCGCACTGTGGGTGTGGGTAAGGTAGGTCGTGGTATGGGAATGTCGCTCAGCACGAAGAGAGTGAAGTGCAAAATGTAAAAGAGAGAGAGAGAGCGCGCGTGAGAGCAAGTGTGAGAGCGCATTGTTGCGACTCTGCCGTCGGCGAATGCAGAAAACAAAGCGTAGCCCAGAGAAGTCAATGTACAATACGTTGGGGGTGCAATGAACAAGGGACTGATGATGACGCCGACGACAACGCTGACGACGACGACAGCAACGACGACGAGGACGGAAGTGTTGGGCTGCAGATTTACGCAGTTATTATACCCTAAGGCCAATACAATTAAAACGGGTATGTTTGAAAAGTTTGAAATCATATGCTGCGTAAATTAAATGAAAAATATTAATGCAAAATGAAACAAGTTAATTATGGAAATTAAATTCAGCTAGGGTATTGCAAACTGAGTGTATATTATTATATGAAATTAAATGAAGAACATTAAACAAGTTAAATATGGAAATTAAATTTAGCTAGGGTATTGCATAGTCAGTAAATATTATTATATAAAATTAAATGAAGTGTATAAAAGAAAAGCTAGGGTATTATATAGTCTGTATATATTATTATATGAAATTAAGTGAAGTGTGTAAAAGAAAAGCTAGGGTATTGTATAGCTGTATATATTCTTATATGAAATTAAATAGAGAATATTAATGCAGCTAGGGTATTGCATAGTTAGCATATGTTATTGTTGCAGTGCATGTTATGTTATGGTATGGCCGCTAGAGACTCTGCTTTTTTCCAGGGCATTTTGCAGTTGATATGAATTTAGATTTATGCTTCGCAGTTGGGTTTGGCTGCGTCTGGAACCGTTGTTTTTCCCGTTGCCCCTTTGTGTGTGCTGCTTTTTTCTGTTTTTGTTTTTGTTTTTGGGGTTGCAAAAGTTTGGCATAGAATTCCTGGAGTTGTCGTAGCATAGAAATTACAAATATATATGTATATAGTATATAGTACATATATAATTGCAAAAATCCAGAGTGGGTGGGGCTGCACACAGATTGTCTGTCTGGAGTTACAACCCTCGAGCGTTCAATTGAAAGCAATAGCAAAAGCCTTTTAACGTCGTCTTCGCCTTCGCGCTGTCCATGGAAGGCGCTCTAACACTCTAAGGTCGCTAATGACGATTAAGTTTTGTCTTGAAATGCATTGGGGGCAGGGTTAAGCTGTCCTGCTCCTTGCCTTGCCTTGCCTTGTCGTAAGGTTGTGCGACTTTTACCTCCATTCACTGACATTGGCTAAATATCATGGTCAATGGCAATGACAAAGCTCTGAAATGCGCCCGGCCTTAAGCAGGGGCAGCCAGACGACACCCCAAACATAAAGTTGTAGTTTCGGTTCGGTGGCAACTCTCTACTCTCTACTCGCGCTCTCTCTCTTTCTCTTTCTCTTGCTCTCTCTTTCGTTTACTCACACTCTCGTGCTCTCTGTGGCGGAGAGCTAGCTGCAAATGCAACGCGCATGTTCCGCGTTGCACATTGCAAAAATCCTTCGTTCGCGCTGCACGAAGGTTAACAGTTTTCAGGGGCATTCGCCACAACAACTATGCAAAGGACTCGCTACCAAGGGCAAGGACACGCAAGCATGCGCATTTCCGCATGCACAGCCAACGTTGCACACACACACACACACACTCACGCACACACACGCACAGGCGCCGATTCCTGGTAGGGACATCAACTCTTCAGCCTCCACTCGCCCACTCTCATTGCCAAGGTCTGGGCGCTGCCTGCACCGGGTTTGCCGGCTTCTGCAGCTGGTGCATGCTGCAAATGACATTGAGAGGTGTCTGAGGCTGTGGGGCTTGTGGGGAGGGGGGGAGGGGGATTGGGCATTACCGCAAGCTGCGGTCTGGCTGCTGGGCAGACGGCATTCATTTCAGGGTTGTCCCTGCCATCTGTCTAGCATTGTGGCCTGTGACCATCAGCGCGAACCCCTTTGTGTCCTTTAACCATTTCTCATTGACAATTCCTTGGCATTTGACGCACCTAATCAACATTTTATTGTTGGCCCCAAATATCATTTACCCTAAATCCAAGGATTACAATAGAGCTTTGCTTTAGTCTTCAGGGCTATCAGCCCTTTGGCTAATTTTAATTATTTTTACTAAAATACATTGCTTTAATATAAATAGAGGCTGCATTAGCTGTAATTGACACGATGAAAACCACATAGAAAGGCGATATTAAGTAGCTTAGATAGATATAGATAGAGTGATGCGCAGATGGATTGTTATATGGATAGTTAACATAGACATAGCTGAAAAAAAACGAAAGGCGGAGATTAAAAGAGAGAGAGAGAAAGAGAGAGAGAGACTGTCAGGGGAGAGGCAGAAAGATAAAGAAACAAGAGAGAGAGAGAGAGAGAGAGAGAGAGAGAGAGAGAGAGAGAGACTGTGAGGATAAAGCCAGAAAGTTAAAGAAAGAAATAGAAAGAGAAAGAGGACACAGAGTTAATGTTGAGAAAATAGAGAAAGTGAGAAAGAAAGGAAACAAGATCGAGAGAGTGTGAGAAGTGAGTGAGAGAGGGTAAAGAGAAGATGGGAAAAGAGGGACAGTGAGTGGAAAAATCACGAAAGAGGAAGATACAGACACACATAGGGGAATAGAGTAAAAGAAAGAGAGGCAGAGAGAGAGAGAGAGATAGGGAGTTGAAAAATATAGGCAGAGCAACAAAGCTAGACTGAGAGACTGGGAGAGAGAGAGAGAGAGAGAGAGACAGAGGAGAGAAAGAGACATATAAAGAGGGAACGAAAGAGAGAAAATATGAATATATAAAGACAGTGATGAAGAGAGGGATAAAGAGGATATATAGCGAGACAGACAAATAGAATATGGAAAGAAAGAAAGAAAGATAGAGACAGATAAATGATCATAAGAATACTTGTAGAAAGACAAACCATTCAAGATATACAATATATAGATAAAGATAGATATACAAATGCTGAAAGAAGGATATATCTACTTGCTGCTAAGCCTCTGTTTGTTTATCTACTTCTCCTACTTTTATATATTGTTATATATTTTATATATTGTTATATTGTTATTCGTTATTCATATATATTTTACAAATCTTTATCAAATGTCAGATATTAACAATTTGCTACCCTTTAGAGAATTATCCAGGCTTACCTTATATTCTTACCTTACCTTATACTCATTCAGTCTTCAGCGCAGTCTCTCTAATTGACCAACAACACAGTACCCATGTTGTGCCCTTATCAGAAAAAGTCAGACAATGGCATTCGATTGATACGCTGACCCGTGGCAAAAAGCATATATTGGGGCCAATTATTAGGTCAACGTGCGTGCAGTGAACCGATTTTTGGGGCTAATTCTATTCAGCGCCGAAATGTATGCTATAAGTCAGTCGAAGTTGAGGCAGCCGAGGCTCAGTTCAATGAAACAGCTCGACGCCCGAGTTTATTTTATTTATGCAAAGCCCTCGCAACACGCACACACACACACACACACATACAGGCACACATGCAGACAGAGCGCCAGAAATATGGGGAGCACCGCCCGGTCAGTGACTCATTAGGCACCTCCGCTGGGAAGCAGGCAACACACACGCACACACACAAAACTTTACGTCGAGTTTTGTCCTGGACACGTATGTGCATGGGCATGGGCATACGGCATACGGCATACGGTTTGCCCATCGGGCCGTGCTTTATTTATATAATGGCTGAAAAGGTGCGACTCCCTCAGTGAATCATTCGCATTTGGCTTAGATGAGTAATCATTTATTGTTGTTGTTGTTGTTGTTGTGGCTTAGTATGCGCCATGGATAACGTGTGTCCATTGCACCTGATGCCCACCTGGATGATGAGCAGGCGCAGCTCGATTTGGGTCTGGGCGATAGGTTAAACACAAGTTCAAAGTTCGTCATGGCTTTGAACTGTTGTGACGAATATTTTTGGGGAAAAAGCGAAATGTTTGAACTGTCATGACGAAGTTCAGATTCGCTAAGGAAAAGTTCTTTTGACGAAAGTTTTTTTTTATATTTTTAATATAATATTATATGGTAGTCTATACTTTAACTATATTTGAACTAAAAGTATGTAGACTATATGCAAGTAAAGATGTAAATGTGAAAGAGTTAGTTGTAGATCTTAGCACTTATTTTTAGGATAGCACACAAAAGATTCCCATAATATACTAATCTGTTCATTACTTGACTTAAGAGTTTTG